>CM042380.1:10460557-10475557 GCA_023634145.1 Thymallus thymallus | reverse complement strand
ATGTCCAGGCCCGTTTGACGTTTGCCAATGAACATCTGGATGATCCAGAGGAGGAATGGGAGAAGGTCATGCGGTCTGATGAGACAAAAATAGAGCTTTTTGGTCTAAACTCCACTCGCCGTGTTTGGAGGAAGAAGAAGGATGAGTACAACCCCAAGAAAAATCATACAATGTGATTTTCTGGATTTTTATTTTCGATTCCGTCACTCACAGTAGAAGAGTATCTATGATAAAAATTACAGACTTCTACATGCTTTGTAAGTGGGAAAACCTGCAAAATCGGCAGTGTATCAAATACTTGTTCTCCCCACTGTATATGGGTTGTATTTACAATGGTGTTTTTCACTGGTTGCATTTGGCAGGAGGTTAGGAAGTGCAGCTCAGTTTCCAAATAGCATTCTAGTTTGCTCTGTTTTTTTGTTAATTCTTTCCAATGTGTCAAGTAGTTCTCTTTTTGTTTTCTCATGATTTGGTTGGGTCTAATTGTGTTGTTGTCCTGGGGTTCTGTGGGTTCTGTTTGTGTTTGTGAACACAGCCCCAGGACCAGCTTGCTTAGGGGACTCTTCTCCAGGTTCAGCTTCCTGTAGGTGATGGCTTTGTTATGGAATGTTCGGGAATCACTTCCTTTTAGGTGGTTGTAGAATTTAACAGCTCTGTGGTTATCGGCCTAATTCTGCTGCATGCATTATTTGGTGTTTTTCTGGATATTTTTGCAGAATTCTGCATGCAGAGTCTCAATTTGGTTTTTGTCCCATTTTGTGAATTCTTGGTTGGTGAGCGGACCCCAGACCTCACAACCATAAAGGGCAATGGGTTCTATAGCTGATTCAAGTATTTTTAGCCAGATCCTTTTTGGTATGTCAAATTTTATGTTCCTTTTGATGGCATAGAAGGCCCTTCTTGCCTTGTCTCTCAGATCGTTCACAGCTTTGTGGAAGTTACCTGTGGCGCTATGTTTAGGCCGAGGTATAGTATGTATAGTTTTTTGTGTGCTCTACAGCAACGGTAGCTAGATGGAAGTTGTGTTTGTGGTCCTGGCAACTGGACCTTTTTTGGAACACCATTATTTTAGTCTTACAGAGATTTACTGTCAGGGCCCAGGTCTGACAGAATCTGTGCAGAAGATCTAGGTGCTGCTGTAGGCCCTCATGCCAAATTGAGTCAAATGCTTTTTTGAAATCATCAAAGCATGAGAAGACTTTGCCTTTGTTTTGGTTTGTTTGTTTGTCATTAACGGTGTGCAGGCTGAATATATGGTCTGTCATACGGTAATTTGGCAAAAAGCCAATTTTACATTTGCTCAGTACATTTTCACTTAGGAAATGAACTTGTCTGCTGTTAATTATAATGCAGAGGAGTTTCCCAATGTTGCTGTTGACGCATATCCCACAGTAGTTATTGGGGTCAAATCTGTCTCCACTTTTGTGGATTGGGGTGATCAGTCCTTGGTTCCAAATATTGGGGAAGATGCCAGAGCTAAGGATGATGTTAAAGAGTTTAAGAATAGCTAATTGGAATTTATGGTCTGTATATTTTATCATTTCATTGAGGATACCATCAACAATACATTCCTTTTTGGGTTGGAGGGTTTGTATTTTGTCCTGTAGTTCATTCAATGTAATTGGAGAATCCAGTGGGTTCTGGTAGTCTTTAATAGTTGATTCTAGGATTTGCATTTGATCATGTATATTTATTTGCTGTTTGTTCTTTGTTATAGGTCCAAAAAGATTGGAGAAGTGGTTTACCCATACATCTCGGTTTTGGATAGATAGCTCTTCGTATTGTTGTTTGTTTAGTGTTTTCCAATTGTCCCAGAAGTGGTTAGAGTCTATGGATTCTTCAATTACATTGAGCTGATTTTGGACCTGCTGTTCCTTCTTTTTTCATGGTGTATTTCTGTATTGTTTCACCATGTTTTTGGTTGGATAGATTTCTCAATTTCTTTCTTAGGTTCATGCATTCTTCATCAAACCATTTATCATTGTTGTTCATTTTCTTCGGTTTTCTGTTTGACATTTTTAGGTTTTATAGGGAAGCTGAGAGGTCAAATGTACTGTTTAGGTTTTCTACTGCCAAGTTTACACCTTCACTATTACAGTGAAACGTTTTGTCCAGGAAATTGTCTAGAAAGGATTGAATTTGTTTTTTGGTAGATTTCAATACTACTTTCCTTCCATCTATAGCATTTCTTAATATTGTTAAGTTCCTTTGGCTTTGATGCCTCATGATTGAGCATAGCTCTGTTCAAGTAGAGTGTGATTTTGCTGTGATCTGATAGGGGTGTCAGTGGACTGACTGTGAACGCTCTAAGAGACTCTGGGTTGAGGTCAGTGATAAAGTAGTCTACAGTACTACTGCCAAAACATGAGCTATATGTGTGCCTACCGTAGGAGTCCTCTCGAAGCCTACCATTGACTATGTACATACCCAGCGTCCGACAGAGCTGCAGGAGTTGTGACCCATTTTTTTTTGTTATGTTGTCATAGTTGTGTCTAGGGGCGCATATGGGGGAGGGAATGCTGTCACCTCCAGGTAGGCGTTTGTCCCATGTGTGCTGAGGCTGTCAGGTTCTCGTCCGGTTCTGGCATTTAAGTCGCCACAGACTATTACATGTCCCTGGGCCTGGAAATGGTTGATCTCCCCCTCAAGGATGGAGAAGCTGTCATCGTTAAAGTATGGGGATTCTATTGAGGGGGATATAGGTAGGACACATGAGGACATTTTTCTCTGTTGAGATCATTTCCTTATTAATTTCTAGCCAGATGTAAAATGTTCCTGTTTTGACTAATTTAATAGAGTGGGTTAGGTCTGCTCTATACCAAATTAGCATACCCCCTGAGTCTCTTCCCTGTTTCACACCTGGTAGTTTGGTGGATGGGACTACCAGCTCTCTGTAACTTAGAGGGCAGCCAGTGGGTCCGTCACTGTCAGGCTCTGACCATAGGGAGACCTCTGGCTTATCTCTATGTTGTGGTGGTCAGGGCCTGACGGGTTATCTACAGTCATGTGAAAAAGTAAGTACACCCCCTGGAAAGTTCTCTTTTATTTTTATTTTTTAAACATATTTTGACAAATGGATATGTAATCTTCACTTCAACACTATTGATAGATAAATGTTTAACAAATCACACCAAAAAACATTATGGGGCAAAAGTTGGTACGCCCCTACCTTTACCATCACATAAAATGGCTAAAATTTGAATTAGGTGTACCAAAACAAGTGGAAATGATTAGAAAACATTAGAGATAAGAAAATTGGTCTGGTTTGGTCTTAACCATATGGGTGTGTGGTAACACATCATTCAAAGATCAAAAGACCTACCCGAGGCCCTCAGAAGAAAGATTATTGATGCCCATGAGTCTGGGAGGGGTTACAAATCCCCAAAATAATATCAAGACACAACTGACTTTTGCCAGACAACACCTGGATAAAGTCAGTTGTGTCTTGATATTATTTTTTGAGAGCATAGGCTTCTTCCTTCCTGACCTCCCATGTAGTCCAAGTTTGTGCAGTCTCTTTCTGACAGTGTACCCATGCAATTCGACACTGATTGTGGCAAGAGAGGCCTGTTACCCTGGGGTTCTTAGAGACCTCTATGAGCATCTTTTGGGCAGCTCTTGAGCTAACTTTGGTGGAAGACCTGTCCTAGGTAGTTTGCCAGTGGTCTGGAATTTTCGTCGGACAGTGGAATGATGTACTTCTAATTGCTTGGAAATGGATTGATGTACTTTGAATTGCTTGGAAATTGATTCGTAACCCCTCCCAGACTCATGGGCATCAATAATCTTTCTTCTGAGGGCCTCGGGTAGGTCTTTTGATCTTCCGGTTACTGACCCAATGCTCCTACTCTCCAGGCCCCCTGCTGCCCCCAGAGACCATACTGGAGGTAAATGACAGGGTCTTTACCTAGAGGTTGTACCAGAGACCATACTGGAGGTTAAGGACATTGTTTTTGCCTAGAGGTTGTACCAGAGACCATACTGGAGGTTAAGGACATTGTTTTTGCCTAGAGGTTATATCAGAGACCATACTGGAGGATAAGGACAGGGTCTTTGCCTAGAGGTTATACCAGAGACCATACTGGAGGTAAATGACAGGGTCTTTACCTAGAGGTTATACCAGAGACCATACTGGAGGTTAAGGACAGGGTCTTTGCCTAGAGGTTATACCAGAGACCATACTGGAGGTAAATGACAGGGTCTTTACCTAGAGGTTATACCAGAGACCATACTGGAGGTAAATGACAGGGTCTTTACCTAGAGGTTATACCAGAGACCATACTGGAGGTAAATGACAGGGTCTTTACCTAGAGGTTATACCAGAGACCATACTGGAGGTAAATGACAGGGTCTTTACCTAGAGGTTATACCAGAGACCATACTGCAGGTTAAGGACAGGGTCTTTAACCTCACAGTCATGATACAGACCATTTTCTCTGCAGGTGGTTGTAGTGTGTATACAGGATGTGCGTGTACAGGTAGTGTGTGTACAGGTAGTGTGTGTACAGGTAGTGTGGGTACAGGCAGTGTGGGTACAGGCAGTGTGGTTACAGGTAGTGTGGGTACAGGCAGTGTGGGTACAGGCAGTGTAGTGTGGTTAAGACTAAGTGTTGCAGTTTTTAAACATTAGCCTTCTGTAGAGGATAAAATACAGCTTGTCTCTGTCTCTGTCTCTGTCTCTGTCTCTCTCTCTCTCTCTCTTTCTCTCTCTCTCTGTCTCTCTCTGTCTCTCTGTCTCTGCTCAGCTCTGTCTCTGCTCTGCTCTGTCTCTGCTCAGCTCTGTCTCTGCTCAGTCTTTGCTCAGCTCTGTCTCTGCTCAGTCTTTGCTCTGCTCTGTCTCTGCTCAGCTCTGTCTCTGCTCAGTCTTTGCTCAGCTCTGTCTCTGCTCAGTCTTTGCTCAGCTCTGTCTCTGCTCAGCTCTGTCTCTGCTCAGCTCTGTCTCTGCTCAGCTCAGTCTCTGCTCAGCTCTGTTCAGCTCAGCTGGCCTTTACAGCAGAACGCAGAACAGCACAGGAAGTAGACTGGCCGCAGGCACGACAGACCTGCGTGAGTACACCTCTTTAACTTCTCTACCTCTCTCTCTTTCTTTCTCTTACTCCCGCTCTCTCCCTACCTCCTTCTCCTCCTCTCTCTCTCTCCCTACCTCCTTCTCCTCCTCTCTCTCTCTCCCTCCCGCCGTAGTGAGTTAGACCAGAAGTATTTCCTTACCACAATATCCTGAAGACATTACATTTACAGGACAATTCCAGGACATTTACATTACATTTACAGGACATTTACATTACATTTACATTACATTTACAGGACATTTACATTACATTTACATTACATTTACATTACATTTACATAACATTTACAGGACATTTACAGGACATTTACATAACATTTACAGGACATTTACAGGACATTTACATTTTATTTTCAGATTCCTTTGGAAGTCCTAAGCACAGAACACATGATGATAAATGTGTGAAACTATCTTGACCTGCAGTATCAGTGTGAGTGTTGTTGTTACGAGCATCCAGTCTCTCTATTCCAGCAGTCTGTGCCCCAAATGGCACCCTATTCCCTATATAGTGCACTACTTTTGACCAGAGCCCTGGCTCTGGTCAAAAGTAGTGCGGTATAGGGAATAGGGTGCTATTTGGGACGTAGTCATACACATCAAACACAGACTGGACCTCAGTCCAACCAACAGGTTGGTTAATCAACAGGTTAGTTACAGTGGCGGCAGGCCAGTGGTGGAAAAAGCACTCAATTGTCATCTTGAGTAAAAGTAAAGATATACCTTAATAGAAAATGACTCAAGTGAAAGTCACCAAAGATACTACTTGAGTAAAAGTCTAAAAGTATTTGGTTTTAAATATACTTAGGTATTAAAAGTAAATGTAATTGCTAAAATATGCTTAAGTATGAAAAGTAAAAGTAAATGTTAATAACATTAAATTCCTTATAATATAAGTTCCTTATAATATACAGTACATTTAGCAGAGACAGAGCCCGTGGCTATCCGTAAATTAAACAAAAAAAGAAAACCTTGCCATCTGGTTTTCTTGTTTGGTTTAATTTACGGATAGCCAGGGGCACATTCCAACACATAATTTACAAACGAAGCATGTGTTTAGTGAGTCCGCCAGACCAGAGGCAGTAGGGATGACCAGGGATGTTCTCTTGATAAGTGTGTGAATTAGAGAATTTTCCTGTCTTGCTAAGCATTCAAAATTTAATGAGTACTTTTGGGTGGCAGGGAAAATGTATGGAGTAAAAAGTACATTATTTTGTTTAATCAAATCAAATCAAGTTTTATTGGTCACATACACATGTTTAGCAGATGTTATTGCGGGTGTAGCGAAATGCTTGTGCTTCTAGCTTCGAAAGTTAGGAATATAGTGAAGTAAAAATAAAAGTTGTCAAAAATATAATTAGTAAAGTAAAGTACAGATACCCAAAAAAACAACTTAAGTAGTTCTTTAAAGTATTTTTACTTAAGTACTTTACACCACTTAGGCAGGTGATAGTATTGACTGCAATAGAACGAATGGAGCGGCAGCAAACATATGGAAACCACATATTGATGTGTTTGATACCGTTCCATTCCTCCTGGTCCAGTCACTACTATGAACCTGTCCTCCGGTTTAAAGTGCCGCCAGCCACCACTGGTTAGTTCTAATGCCGCTATAGTCTCTGGGTTCTGGGTGCAGAGATTAGAATGCCTCATTGGCAGGATCAGAATAGGATTTCCCTGTTGGTTCTGTTCATTGGTGTTTCCAGTCAACCACTTCTGCTGACACGGTGGTAGATCCACTAGTTAGAGTAGTTTCTACTATTAGGCTACCCTGACATCTTCCTCCACACACGCATGCATGCACAGGCAGGAGCACACACACACACACACACACACACACACACACACACACACACACACACACACACACACACACACACACACACACACACACACACACACACACACACACACACACACACACACAGACACAGACAGACACAGACACATACACACACACACACACAGCCAGCTTACCGCTCTTTAAAAGCATTCCTGGAAGGAGGCACGTCTGTCTGTGTGTCTGTCCTGCTTCACTCTGTCTTGTAGTGAAACAAGCAGGTTTACTCTGTGTGTAGATGGATGATTTTTAAGGTCAGTTATTCTTAGCCCAGGTTTAGACTGTTTGGGTTTAGCTCTTGCTTTCTAAATTCCACCCTAATTGTGGAGCTCTAGGGATGGAGCCCATTAGCTCTGCACTATAAACTATAAATAACACACGCACGCACGCACACACACACACACACACACACACACACACACAGCATGTGTAACTACCAGACAGGCAGACCTGTCTCCAACAACACTGGATCAGATATCAGATACCATCTTACAGTGAAGAATACAAAGAATATGTGTATCCTGTAACTGAAGGAAGATGATGATTGAAGATGTAACATGACTCACCATGAAACAGCAGTATTCTGTGAAGTGGAATATAACAGTCTGATCTGGAACAGCAGCAAAGGAGAGGAGACAGAAAACATAATAATAATAATAATAATAATAATAATAATAATAATAATAATAATATATTTTATTTGTAATGCACTTTACATTTGGATCAAATCTCAAAGTGCTACAGTTAAGATCATAAAAGCATGGTAAAGAAAAATCTATATAAAATACAAATAGACATATTAGTTAAAAGTCATAAGTTCTCCTAAAAATATATGTTTTTAGTCCCTTTTTAAAAGTCTCAATAGTTTGAGGTGACCTCAGATGGTCGGGGAGGGCATTCCAGATACGAGGAGCAGCAGAACAGAAAGCCTGATCACCCATGGTGCTGAGCTTAGTCTTGGGGAGAAGGAGGCGGTTTGAGTTTGTTGAACGGAGAGATCGAGTTGTAGTTAGAGGAGTGATAAGTTCTTTCAGATAGGGGGGTGGGCATTTCCATAGATGCACTGGTGGGTAAGAAAGGCGACCTTATATTCAATCCTGGCAGAAACAGGAAGCCAGTGAAGTGAATGAAGAATGGGTGTGGTGGTCGTATTTTCGCACACACACTCTCACACACACTCCACGGCACACACTCAGACGGTCCCGCTGTAATCAAGCTCTTTGAAGCATCTCTTCACCCCAGGCTTAGACCAGGCTATGTTACAAGATTACTTCACCCCAGGCTTAGACCAAGCAATGTTACAACATGCCTTCACCCCAGGCTTAGACCAGGCTATGTTACAACATGACTTCACCCCAGGCTTAGACCAGGCAATGTTACAACATGACTTCACCCCAGGCTTAGACCAGGCTACGTTAAAAACATGACTTCACCCCAGGCTTAGACCAGGATATGTTACAACATGACTTCACCCCAGGCTTAGACCAGGCTATGATCAGACCCTACACCCAAACAAAGACACTACGTTCATCCACCTCTGGCCTGCTAGCCCCCCTACCTCTACGGAAGCACAGTTCGGGCTCATCCCAGTTAAAGCTATTTGCTGCTTTGGCACCCCAATGGTGGAACAAGATCCCCCGCGACGCCAGGACAGCGGAGTCATTGACCACCTTCTGGAGACACTTGAAACCCTACCTCTTTAAGGAATACCTGGAATAGTACAACAGTAACCCTTCTACACCCCCTGCCTCCCCAATTTAAATAAATAAATAACTTTACTAACACTTGTCTTTTGTCTAAACTAACACCTGACTTATTTCCCTGCTATCACTGACTTTCCTCACAGCTGCTTGTTTAAAGAAATGTACTTACTGTGATGGAGATGTGGTTGTCCCACTGGCTATCCTAAGTTGAATGCACCAATTTATAAGTTGCTCTGGATAATAGCTTCTGCTATATGACTAAAATGTAATGTAAATGTAATATCCCCAAAGGCCTTGTCTACATCTCTTCTCTCTCTTGACTAAACATGTGTGCACTCACTGTACTGCAAGTCGCTTTAGATAAAGCATCTGCTAAGTGGCGTATAACCTTTTATATACAATGTGTCTTGTTAGGGAGTTGTGTAGTCATGTAATAAGTTAGTGGCTGTTGCAGAATGTGAACAGGTGTTGTGTCTCTGTGCCTATGTCTCAAATCAAACACTACTCCCTATATAGTGCACTACTTTCGATCAGGGCCCATAAGATTCTGGTCAAAAGTATTGCACCACATATGGAATAGTATTTAGGACGCAGCCTGTGTCTGGGGAAAACTCTGATCCACCTTAATACAGCAACAGCTGCTGGGGATCAGGTCTGCTCTCTGGGGCTGGAAGCTCACCTTGCTAAGACAGACACACTACAGAGAGAGAGAGAGACCAAACAGAAAGAGAGAGGGGGGGGGAAGAGAGAGAGATAGAGAGACCAAACATAAAGAGAGAGAGGGGGACAGAGAGAGAGAGAGATAGAGAGACCAAAAAGAAAGAGAGAGGGCGACAGAGAGAGGGAGATAGAGAGACCAAACCGAAAGAGAGAGGGGGGGACAGAGAGAGAGGTTTAGAGACCAAACAGAAAGAGAGAGGGAAGAACAGAGAGAGAGGTATAAAGACCAAACCGAAAGAGAGAGAGGGAAGAACAGAGAGAGAGAGATATATAGACCAAACAGAAAGAGAGAGTGGGACCAAACGGAAAGAGAGAGAGAGATAGAAAGCAATCAGTAACCAAAAAATCCAATCAACCCTAGACAACTTTCTGGATACAATGTACGCTCAGCGTCAATCTAGCTGTAAATAACATCAATCATACATTTAGGCAAACAGCAAAAGCAGCACAATTAAAGCTGGGATCAAACAAACCAAACAGAAATACAGAAGACAAATGGTTTGATACAGATTGTAAAAACATTAGGAAAAAACTGAGAACACTATTGAACCAAAAACACAGAGACCCAAACAACAGAGAACTATGCCTTCAGTACTGTGAGACATTAAAATCATATAAACGTACACTCAGAATCAAGAAATCCCAGTACAACAGAAAGCAACTGACACTAATTGAGGAGTCCATAAATAAAAACAACTTCTGGCAAAATTTGAAAAACCTAAACAAACCCAAACAACAGGAATTAGCAAAACAAAATGGTGACATTCAGGATAATACTGAACAGAGCCAAATTTATGAAAAGTTTAACAAACTGGAAAAATCTATAAAGGACTACCAAAATCCTTTAGACTTCCCAATTACTGAGCAGGAGCTCCTTAAAAAACTTCAAGCCCTCAAATAAAAAAAGCATGCGGACCTGATGGGATCCTAAATGAGGTGCTTAAATTCACTAGTGAAAAATATCAATTGGCTATATTAAAATTGTTTAACTTGATCCTGAGTGTAGGTTACTTCCCTGACATCTGCAACCAAGGACTCATAACACCAATCTTTAAAAACTGAGACAAATCTGACCCTAACAATTACAGAGGGATTTGTGTGAACAGTAACCTGGGGAAGGTTTTCTGTAGTATTATAAATGTAAGAGTCCTAAACTTCCTTAATAAGCACAATATCCTGAGTAAAAGCCAAATTGGATTTATACCAAAACATAGAACAACAGATCATATTTACACCCTACACACCCTAATAGATAAACACGTCCACAAAAATAAGACAAAACTCTATTCTTCCTTTATTGACTTCCAAAAAGCATTTGATTCTATCTGGCATACAGGACTGTTCTACAAAGTCATTGAAAGTGGTGTAGGGGGTAAAACATATGACATTATAAAATCAATGTATACAGGCAACATGTGTAGCATAACAATTGGCAAGAAACAAACTGAATCATTTAACCAGGGGCGGGGCCTCCGCCAGGGTTGCAATCTCAGCCCTGTGCTATTTAACATTTACATCAATGAATTGGCCAATATTCTAGAAAAGTCCTCAGCCCCTGGTGTTAGTCTCCACAATTCCGAAGTTAGATGCCTGCTCTTTGCAGATGACCTGTACCTGCTTTCACCCACAGCACATGGCCTACAGCAGAGCTTGGACCTGCTAGAGCAGTCCTGTCAGACCTGGGCCCTGACAGTAAACCCCAAAAAGACCAAAATAATAATTTTCCAGACAAATTCCAGATCCCAGGGAATAAAACCAACGTTCATATCGAATTTTGTGTTTGTCAACAAACTGAAGCTGTTCAAGACGCATATTCAAAAGGGAGATTTAGCTCATTTTCCCGCTCTGCTAAAAGCCAGCGGGCAAGTCACTAGAGCCGCCCTGAATAAGAAAACAGCCAGATATGCAACACTGGTTGAAAACTTTGTGACGCTGTTTCGTGATCTACAACTGAAAAGGCCACAGATCACGTTCCTCATCGACCCTTTTAATGCGGAGACGGACTGTTTGAAATCTCCGCTAGTCACAGATGAAGCTGCGGGTAAGTTGGAGATGATCGATCTTTGTGAGGAGGACCAACTGAAACCTTCTTTAAGGGAAGGGACCATTGAGTTCTGGAAAAGTGTGCCAATGGAAAAATACCCCAATGTCAAACGGGCTGCGCTTTGGTTCAACATATGTTTGCGAGTCTCTTTTTTCTACCCTGAAACATGTGAAATCAAAGCATCGATCTGTTCTTTTATTTTTTTATCTCCCCAATTTCGTCATATCCAATTGGTAGTTACAGTCTTGTCCAATCGCTACAACTCCCGTACGGACTCGGGAGAGGCGAAGGTTGAGAGCCATGCGTCCTCCGAAACACAACCCACCAAGCCTCACTGCTTCTTGACACAATGAACGCTTAACCCGGATGACGCTGTGCAAATTGTGCGTCGCCTCATGTGCCTCATGCGACACAGACGGGGCTCGAACCCGCATCTGTAGTAATGCAGCTTGTAAATGTCACACAGCAACATGACCACTGCACCACCCGCATCGATCTGTTCTGACTGACATACATATGTAAAATAATTTATTTGAGTGGCAACAACGGAATACAAGCCAGATTTGAAGAGGATTGTTCAAGACAAGGAATGCCAGAAGTCCCACTAAGCAAAATGAATAGTAAGAGAAAAACGCTATTATAAATTGTTATGTTTTTGTTAGTGGACTTGGTTGAACTGAGAGTTTGTGTGTGTGAAACATTGCACACATTGTTGAAAATGACTGTCCTGTGGTCTTAAGTACTGTAGGTGTCCATTTCTGTCATTATCATGTTGGTGTGTGACATTTACAGTACATCTGTCTGAACAGAGGTGTGTGTGTGAGAGAGAGAGGAAGGGATGGGGGATGTTCATGTGTCCCTGTATGTATGATGTGGCTCTTTGCAGTAACATAGTAAAAAATGACTGGTTGGCCACGCCTGGTATAGAGTATTGCACACAATACAACTATTTAGGTTTAAAAATAAGTTCGACTGGACACCTAAATAATGCAGTGAATGAACTGAGAGACAAAGCACGCAGGGCATTCTACGCCATTAAAAAACAAATCCAAATTGAAATACCTATTACAATTTTGCAAAAACTAATTAAATGCGTGATTGAACCAATCGCACTCTATGCAGTGCTATTTGGCCCTAAATCGACAGTACACCATGGCAAACTATCTGACCATGGTGACTGATCAAAACCTCAGGAAAACCTTGACAAAGTACAGGCTCAGCGAGCACAGCCTTGCTATTGAGAAGGGGAGACACAGGAAAAACTGGCCCCCTGTAGAAGAAAGGCTGTGCAATCACAACCCCACAGCAGAACCAGAGACAGAGCTGCTCTTCCTCACAAAATGTGAAAAATGTAAAACTATTAGAGAGAGTAACTTCCCCAAATTTGAACAAGTAGTCAGGGGCTTTGAGGACCTCTCTGAAATAGAAAGGCTGCCAATCCTTTTGGGGGAAGACATGGCTTGCTATGTTTCTGCCTGCCACAAGTTGAGGGACAGTGCCTGACGTATTTAATGACAAAAATTTTTCCTATGTTGTTATTTTGTTCTTTGATGTAATTATATATAAAAAAAAAAAAAAAAAAAAGGATGTATGATACTTTGGCAATTTGTACATTGTTGCGTCATGCCAATAAAGTGAATTGAATTGAATTGAATTGATAGAGACCAAACAGAAAGAGAGCGCGAGAGAGAGAGAGAGCGAGAGAGAGAGACCAAACAGAAAGCGAGAGATATAGAGACCAAACAGAAAGAGAGAAAGAGAGAGAGAGAGAGAGAGAGAGCAGGCAGGCAGGCAGTGTTTTTAGGGGTTTAGGAGTACAAAGCTCTCCATCTGTGGCTCTGATCACAATTTAACTGAATAAGCTCTGTAAACCCAAACAGCTGAGTTCCTGCCTGCCCACCTGTTAGAGTAGGTGTGTGTTTGTGCGTGTGTGTTTGTGTGTGTGGGTATATGCTTGGGGTTAGACGCTCTTATTCTTGGGGTTAGACGCACATTGTTGAAGAAAAGTTTCATTAAATTCAGATGATAATTAGGTTTATGGTGAGTTTTCCACTTTGCAGTGCACCATGCTTTTGCACCCATAGCCTAACCATGACTCTGGTGTAAACCATACCCACACGACTGTATACACTAATCAATCAGTCCATCAACATAAAGCACAAACTAAAATTGATTTTTTAAATGTTGTGTGTGTGTGTGTAAGTCAGACCTGCAGATGGAGTTTGAAGAGCTGTTGTCCAGCGCCACAGAGAAGCAGAAGAGAGGAAGCATCGCCAATGCTGACACCAGGATGGACCGCAACAGACAGGTAACACACACACACACACACACACACACAATGCTGACACCAGGATGGACCGCAACAGACAGGTAACACACACACACACACACACACACACACACAATGCTGACACCAGGATGGACGCGACAGACAGGTAACACACACACACACAATGCTGACACCAGGATGGACCGCAACAGACAGGTAACACACACTCACACACACACACAATACTGACACCAGGATGGACCGCAACAGACAGGTAACACACACACACACACACACACAATACTGACACCAGGATGGACCGCAACAGACAGGTAACACACACACACACACACACACACACACACACACACACACACACACACACACACACACACACAATACTGACACCAGGATGGACCGCAACAGACAGGTAACACACACACACACACACACACACAATACTGACACCAGGATGGACCGCAACAGACAGGTAACACACACACACACACACAATGCTGACACCAGGATGGACCGCAACAGACAGGTAACACACACACACACACACAATACTGACACCAGGATGGACCGCAACAGACAGGTAACACACACACACACACACAATGCTGACACCAGGATGGACCGCAACAGACAGATAACACACACACACACACACAATACTGACACCAGGATGGACCGCAACAGACAGGTAACACACACACACACACACAATGCTGACACCAGGATGGACCGCAACAGACAGGTAACACACACACACACACACACACACACACAATACTGACACCAGGATGGACCGCAACAGACAGGTAACACACACACACACACACACACACAATGCTGACACCAGGATGGACCGCAACAGACAGGTAACACACACACACACACACACACACAATACTGACACCAGGATGGACCGCAACAGACAGGTAACACACACACACACACACACACACAATGCTGACACCAGGATGGACCGCAACAGACAGGTAACACACACACACACACACACACTCACACACACACACACACTCACAATACTGACACCAGGATGGACTGCAACAGACAGCAATATGGTATAATACATTGATTCAGAGAGAATCAACACAATTGCCGGGTCAAGCCAAGCTAATCTGTACTGGGCTGGCCTGGTTATGCATCCACTGTAGTTGATGGAACCCTGCTGAAACGGTGGAAAGAAAAGATCAGCACCAGAACAGAACAGTTTGGGTTGGCACGAAGATGATAAAAGTGTCAAAGTGTGTGTGTAATTATCGTGTGAGTTGTAATATGTTGTGTGTTTAGTATTAGTTGTAATGTGTTGTGTGTTTAGTATTAGTTGTA
>CM042380.1:10400557-10455557 GCA_023634145.1 Thymallus thymallus | reverse complement strand
TGCTTCCTCTCAGTCCGTATCTGGAGTTGTGTGAGGCGTTTCCATATCTCACACAGTCTTGTAAATCACAGGCGAACAGTAGTAACTCAGGGAAACAACCCCAAACACGCCTGGATACAATTACCACTGACTGGCTGAGCCAAGGCTGGGCTGAGACTGAGACCAACTCTCACACACACACACACACACACACACACACACACACACACACACACACACACACACAGACACACACACACACACACACACACACACGTCATGCACAGGTGCGCATACACACACAAAAACCCTTGTGTAAGGGAGGATCGGACACATCCCTGCACATAACTGCAGGACGTCATACAGGAACACAGGAACACAGGCATAGAGACATGGGTTTATTTATACCTCACATAGTCTATACACACACTTTAGATGTTTTCGTTGACCAATATAACAGTTTAGCGCAGACATTAGTTCCTATGTTTATAATTGAAATAATGTTTTATATCCTGTATTTTTTAAGGCTTCACATCCCTTAAAGATTTAAACACATTCATTGTGGCCATTGTGATGCGTGGTGTTGCGTTGTATTGTTCTGTGTTGTGTTGTTATATTGTATTTGGTTGTGTTGTGGTGTTGCGTTGTATTGTTCTGTGTTGTTGTGTTGTACTTTGTTGTGTTGTGTTGCGCTGTCCGTGCCAAGAGGCCCAAGGCTGTCAGCCTGTTATTGAACATTCTTTCGTTGTCTGGTGGGATCTGGTCAGGAGAACACAGAGACAGAGACAGAGATATATTCAATATCACTTTGTCATTTATTTTGTGTCCTAAAATTAGTTTTGCTGTTAAAGATAGAGGAGCCTTAACCACAGACTAGGAGAAGAGGAAAGGAGGATGAGAGAAGAGATGGAGGAGAGGAGAGAAGAGATGAAGGAGGTGAGGAGAAGGTTCCATTCTAAACTAATGACTGTTCTATGTGCAGCTGACAACATTACATAAAGACAGACGTAGTAAAACAAACCGACGCCTTACAATGAAGACTAACATGGAGAAGTAGGACAGAAAATATTATGAAGCTGTCATCAGCTTATGTTGGAGCTAAGCAGTGACAGAGGGAGGGGAAAAGTAAGATAGATGGAGTGATGTAAGGAAGGATGGATGGACGGACAGACGCAAGGCTAGATACGTCTCTCTGTGTTCTGTTCTCTGGCTCTGTTTCAGGCCAACTTGGAGAGTTGGAAAACCATCAGCCAGACCTGTTGGTCAAACGTTCAGCGTGTATAGGGATATCACACACACAGGAGAAGAGGAAGGAGGTAGGAGAGAAGAAAGGAGTGGGAGGCAGAGACCTGACAATACAAGGCTGTGGGAAGCTAGGGAGGGGCGAAGGAGGGGGAGGCAGAGACCTGACAACACAAGGCTGGGGGGAGCTAGGGGAGGGAGGGAGGTAGAGGGGGAGGAGAGGAAGGTAAAGACAGGATATCGTGTGAGAGAAGGAGAGTTGAGACTAACAGACCTTCAGCAGTGCTGTCTTCCTCTTAGACATCTCAATCGGAACCAGGCTCCCTGTTACACACACACACACACACACACACACCTTCCACTGGGCACACACTGGTTGGATCAACATTCATTCACGTCATCTCAATTAAATTATGTTGAACCAACCTGGAATAGACGTTAAATTGATGTCTGTTCCCAGTGGGCTCCCTCACTCACACAGAAGGGCATCCTCGCTCAATGATGTAATGCTGTGTGAGTGTGTGTGTGTGTGTGTGAGAGAGAGGGCTGTGTGTGTGAGTATGTGAGTGTGAGGGGCTGATTGTGTGAGTGTGTATGTAGAGAGCGTACCTTCATGGCTGTCTGAAACACCACTGTGTGCTGTAGGGCAACAAGGACCAGACTGGCCCCTCACACACACACACACTCTTTTATACACGCACAAACACATCACAGTAAGGTAGAGAGATGGGTAGAGTCACGCACACCCCATCCCTCTCATAGCTCTGAGCTGAGATGGGATGTGACTGGTTGCTCAAAAGCATGAGCCATTGATAGCAAGCGTTTCAAAGACAGTTCTTTGTGTATTTGCTCATCTTTAGTGACAATAAAAGGTCTCCTTTCAAACGTTTACATGACATGCATGTGTGTGGCCTGAGCTGTGTGTGTCTGGAAATACAGCTGACAGCATTGAACACCACTAGGAGCTAGGATAACTGGTGGGATCTGAACTCTGGTCTCCTACTCAGGAAACCAACGTCTTAACCATTAGATCAAGAGGACATTTCTTAAGTCTCAGGCAGGGCGACCTCATGACGAAAGCGTGGGTCCAACTCAGTGTAGTGCTTAGGGCTAGAGTGTAGGGTCTAGACCAGATGGACTGGAAAATCTGGAATTCTCCATGTCTTCTCAGAGGAAGGAGCAACATCAGGAGGACCTGTAACTGGTCTGGAGGAGAATGAACTATTACTATCTGGAACAGAATCATCACATATTGACGGGAGAAACAGAGCTGTATATCTTCAGAACCATTAGATCATGAAATGAGATCATGTTGAAATAATCATCCCATGACACTAATCATTACAGATCCTCTGTAATTGATGTGCTAACCTTCTGACGTAACACACTCGCACACAGCGCCTCTATGGACCTCCCTTTCTTCTGTAACTAACACACACCCACAATGAAGGCTCTTTATTTAGCTACGCACCATTTGAGATATCACCAAAAACTAAACAGAGTGAAGAAATGTTCTCAATCAGGTCCTCCATGTGCTGCTTCACACACCGTGTCACACTGGAGGCCTCACATTGGATCTGACGTGTGTGTGACGCCATCCGAATCATGTGGAGAACAATCCAACCCCATCCCCAATATGAAAAACACTTTGAAACCATAAAGCCATAATTTCTTTCTCGCCGTACTTTGACCACCTGCATGTTACACATCATTGGCTGGTGCCAGTTAATACATAACATTAATGAAGACCAGATTGTCTAGTGGGGTCTAGCAGAGGGGGAGGGAGGGAGAGAGAGATAGAGAGAGGTAGAGGGTGGGAGGGAGCGAGATGGATGGGAGGGAGGGAGGGAGGGCTCCACTGTACACAACAGTAATTAAGCAGTGCATCTGCTTGCCGCTCGCATGCTAAGCTCTAATTTACCGACTCTGGCGTGTGTGTGTGTGCAGTGCAGTGGTGCTGGGCTGGGCTTCTAAAGGGATGTGTGTGTGTGTGTGTGTGTGTGTGTGTGTGTGTGTGTGTGTGTGTGTGTGTGTGTGTGTGTGTGTGTGTGCTATTATCTGGATGTCATCATAACCACAGAAATCAGGGCCTGATGGTATCCCCCCTCTCCCCGCTCTCATCCCCAGTCACGAAAGCCCTGGGTTTCCTCCGACCACACACACAATCAGACTCACAGTTTTATATTGCTATCTTTGTGGGGACCAAAACATTTATTCCCATCCTAAATCATATGTTCCCTAACCATAGATCTAACCCTAACCTTAACCCTTAACCTTACCTTAACCTAACCTTAACTCCAAAGTTCTAACCCTAACCCTAAAACTATACCTACACCTATTTTTCCTTGTGGGGACCGGCAAAAATGTATGACTTTTCCTTGTTTAACTATCATTGTGAGGACTTCTGGTACCACAAGGATCATTAAACAAAACACTCACACACACAGACACACACACAGCCTCCCAGTTCTCATTGGTAGGTTAACTTCTCCTGACTCTTTACAGATTGTAAAGTCAGTGTTTCTATATTAGGTTACTCTGCTGGAGTACTCTCTAACTCGACCCTGCTCTCACCAGGTCAGCACGGGAAAAAACAGCATCATACCTAGAAGCAGGTTCTCATTCAGAATAAAGAGCTGATCCTCACCCTTATCACACACAGCCCCAAGGACCAGTCACGACAGACCATATCCTTACAGAGAGTACACACACACAAACGCACACAGGCAGGCACACACACACACACACATAAATACAATAGCATGTGCAAAACATGCATGCGCACACACACAGACTCAAACACATTGAACTATCCCAATCTATTGTCCTCTCTTTCAGCCTGGTGCTTCATAGAATCTAAAACTACTGAGGACAAGATGAGAAACTGATACTGTTTGCATCGTATCTACTTACCTTCCATGAGTTTACTTCTATCTCATGGTGGAAACAGACATGAAAGACTGTAAGTCTCTCTGGATAAGAGTGTCTGCTAAATTACTCAAATGTACTTGATTTCCTGATCCTCCATAATAACTGGTGAAGAAGATGACTGTGGTTCTCTAGCAGTGATGGCCCCCAGCCAGAGATCAGTTTACCACAGTCACGGCTAAATCTGAGCCATATGGCTCAACAACATCTCTAATGGATTGTAAGTTG
Organism: Thymallus thymallus; assembly: GCA_023634145.1. Lineage (NCBI taxonomy): Eukaryota > Metazoa > Chordata > Actinopteri > Salmoniformes > Salmonidae > Thymallus > Thymallus thymallus. The sequence goes on along the minus strand of CM042380.1, from coordinate 10,451,180 downwards.
TGTCATAATATTTGTTTTATTACGTTTAGCACGAACCTTACCCTCACCAGCTCTTGGCAACTGAGTGGTGCATAAAATGTCTGCACGCAAATCATCACTCCAGCATCAGACCCAGCCCTATACCCCAGTCCTATACCCCAGGCTTATACCCACGTTTTATACATGAACCCCAGCCCTATACCCCAGCCCTATACCCCAGTCCTATACCCCAGTCCTATACCCCAGGCTTATACCCAAGCTTTATACATGAGCCCCAGTCCTATACCCCAGGCTTATACCCACGTTTTATACATGAACCCCAGCCCTATACCCCAGTCCTATACCCCAGGCTTATACCCACGTTTTATACATGAACCCCAGCCCTATACCCCAGTCCTATACCCCAGGCTTATACCCAAGCTTTATACATGAGCTCCAACCCTATACCCCAGGCTTATACCCAAGCTTTATACATGAGCCCCAGTCCTATACCCCAGGCTTATACCCACGTTTTATACATGAACCCCAGCCCTATACCCCAGTCCTATACCCCAGGCTTATATCCAAGTTTTATACATGAGCTCCAACCCTATACCCCAGCCCTATACCCCAGGCTTATACCCAAGCTTTATACATGAGGCCCAGCCCTATACCCCAGGCTTATACCCAAGCTTCATACATGAGCTCCAACCCTATACCCCAGGCTTATACCCAAGCTTTATACATGAGCCCCAGTCCAATACCCTGTACCTTAGCCCCAGCCCTATACCCCATCCTCAGTCTATGGGACAAGAGTAGCAGAGGGTGGATCCTGGTTAACACTGTGGCACCTCACTAGCGTTTCAGACTCTCAGTCCTTCCTCCTTACACTGCCTTGTTGTTAGAATGTTGTCAACCACACAGTCATCTCCTGAGGCTCACGCACGCACACTTGCCCCGGCCAGCAAGCCAGGCCAGAGGAATACTGCACGACAATATGGTTCTGATCAGCTTTCTGTTGTTGTTTATTGTCTTGCTGTGTTGATAGTATTCTGCAAACAATGACATTATTTGGGTTTGATAATATTAGTTTAACTTCCAGTGCAGGCCAGACTGTTGCCTGGTTGGGACGTCTTCATTAGCATGACAGAGTCCATTTTCCTCCAGCTGACTGGGATTTATGAGCTCTATCAGACTGTGTTACTGCTAATACACTGCATTCTCAGAGGATGTTGACAGATCTGGTCTGGTATTCTGTGGGTTTTCCATGATGTTGACCTATGCACAAACGCATGCGCACACCACATAAAGTTGGAGACTCTTAGAGCCCAGACAGGACCTGTGACAGGAGGACCCCAGCCCAGTCTTAATGCAGCCTGTGACAGGAGAACCCCAGCCCAGTCTTAATGCAGCCTGTGACAGGAGGACCCCAGCCCAGTCTTAATGCAGCCTGTGACAGGAGGACCCCAGCCCAGTCTTAATGCAGCCTGTGACAGGAGGACCCCAGCCCAGTCTTAATGCAGCCTGTGACAGGAGGACCCCAGCCCAGTCTTAATGCAGCCTGTGACAGGAGGACCCAAGCCCAGTCTTAATACAGTGGAAAGTTACTATTTGTGACTGTCTGTCAGAGGGAGAGGGAGTAGAGCACAGGAGGTTAATTAGGGAGGACGGGTTCGTGATAATGGCTAGAGCAGAATAATAGGAATGGTATCAAATACATCAAACACATGTTTTCCATGTATTTGATGCCGTTCTATTTGCTCTGTTCCAGACACTATTATGAGCCATTCTCCCCTCAGCAGCCTTCACTGGAGTAGAGCACCATATTTAGAGAGAGAGAGAAAGCGAGAGAGAGAGAAAGAGAGAAGAGAGAGAAAGAGAGGAGAGAGAAAGAGAGGAGAGAAATACAGAGAAAGAGGGATAGATGTGAAAAAACAGAGAGAGATAAAGAAAAAAACAGTGGGGTCTAGGGAAAGACAGAGAGAGAGAAAGAGAGAGAGAGCGAGTGATAGGGAAAGAAACAGAGAGAGACCCCTGTGTCCATGCAAAGAAAGCTAGTACTCCATATGATATCGTTTCAGTGATCTGTCCCAGGAGGGTCATGTGATCTGTATTTACCGTGTGAGGAAGCTGCAGATACACGCAAGGCCCTTTCATCATCTGAGGTTTTAAACCCTCCACTCCTGACAGTGCTCTCAGGGGTTAGACCCCTTTATGACAGAGCTCACACACATGCACACACGGAGGCACACACACACACACACACACACACACACACACAGTGGCTCAAAGCAGACTGCTGTGAGATTAACCTGCAATACTCATTAATCACTAGATCTATCACTAGATCTACTCTGACAGCTCAGTACAGAACAGACAAACAGGCAGACAGGCAGGCAGGCAGGCAGGCAGGCAGGCAGGCAGGCAGGCAGGCAGGCAGGCAGGCAGACTGACTGACTGACTGACTGACTGACTGACTGACTGACTGACTGACTGACTGACTGACTGACTGACTGACAGACAGGCAGTCAGACAGACAGGTAGGCAGGCAGCTCAGATGGTAGAGCATGGTGCTTGCAATGCCAGGGTTGTGGGTTCGATTTCCACGGGGGACCAGTACGAAAAAAGTATGAACATGTATGCACTAACTAACTGTAAGTTGCTCTGTATAAGAGTGTCTGCTAAATGACAAAAAAAATGTAAATGTATAAATGTAGACAGATGTCTATACCAGGAGGGATGAGGGTAGGAGAGGAGGAAGGAGAGAGTATCGGAGAAGAGGAGGGGATCCCTCCATCTGGTCAGTGACCTGGGAGTTACAATTAAGCTGTAACACCACATCTGGTCAGTGACCTGGAAGTTACAATCAGGCTGTAACACCACATCTGTTTTGACTTCCAATGGAAAGAGGAAGAAAAAACCTGAATGAAAAACTAAACTCAGACTGTTCTGTTCCCCTGCTCTTCCCTTCCAATATCAGACAGTACAGGAGAGCTGATGTTGTGTTGGGATGTTCTCAGATGCCAGGTCGCTCAAGATTCACTTCGAAATTGGACCTCCGTCCATGTCCCGGCTTGGGTTTTGCTAGGGAATGGTGGATGGGCATAAACGGCAAGCTCCGGCTCCGAAGGTCCGTGCTCAATTCCATTGGTAGACTTAACTTTTAACCAGTGGTGGAAAAAGTACTCAAATGTCATACTTGAGTAAAAGTAAAGATACCTTAATAGAAAATGACTCAAGTAAAAGTGGAAGTCACCCAGTAAAATACTACTTGAGTAAAAGTCTAAAAGTATTTGATTTTAAATATACTTAAGTATCAAAAGTAATTGTAATTGCAAAAATATACTATCAAAAGTAATTTTAACTTCCTAATATAAAGCTAACCAGACGGCACAATTTTTTATTGACGGATAGCCAGGGCACACTCCAACACTCAGAAATAATTTACAAACGAAGCATTTATGTTTAGTGAGTCCACCAGATCTGAGGCAGTATGGATGACCAGGGATGTTCTCTTGATACGTGTGTGAATTTAACTATTTTCCTGTCAAAATGTAACGAGTACTTTTAGGTGTAACTTTTAGGTGTAACTTAACCATTCGGAATGAATGAAGGAGCTGCAGCAGGTGGAGCAACCCAGAGTGTCAAAGACACCTCGAAATGTATACGTTTGGAGCAACTTCGAAATTTGACGTTTGGAGAAACGTGGATAATCATCAGAATCTGAAGTAAAATTTGTCAAACCATGAGATCTTGTTGGCCTTGGCAGCATGGTGGCTGATAATGTTTTTACTGTTACGGTATCTTAGAGCACTCCAGAGGCCAGACTTCCACAGCACCCAAAGTGAAGAGCATTGCTGTATACCATCAAGAGATCTGGGGATAAAAAATGTAACCCAACCCCTAAACCCCCGCATACACACCCTCACTAACACATACAGTACCCCCACACCCTCATCCCCATACCTCAACCCCATACCTACACACTCCTCACCAGGCACAAACCACAGCCGGCTCGCGTGCGATGTGAGAGGGTGTGTGTAAACTTGGCAGCAGCGTGTTTTCTGCCCTCCAAGCCAGGTTTGATGTGTAATAACATCACCGCTGAACACAAATTGCTGTATAAAATGTAAGACACACTTCTACCTTGTAAAAAAAAAAACAGCAACAAGAAAACAAAATGTCTAGTCACGCATCTTGGGCAGGTTAGGGAGGGAACACAGCTCTGATGACCCTGGGGTTCTGGCATGGAGAACAGAGGGAGAGAGAGAGAGGGAGGGAGAGGGTGCGAGGTAGGGAGAGTGGGTGTGTGGGTGTGTGTAAGAGAGTTAGGGCCCTTTCTGTGAACTCTTTCCTAGAGAAACACATTTAGAGAGTAGTATAAAATCAGACTGCATGCTGGGTAGAGAACATAGGGCCTTGGTGGTCCTGTTGGAGGTACATTAAAGGGTCTGCTAGTGTTTAAGGAACTGTCAGAAACAAGATTACATTTACTGGATCACCGTTATTAGCTGCAGCATGAAACAGTTTTTGGCAACCCGAAATGAAACGGCAGATAAACCCTGCTGTTTACATTAGGGATTGGGGAATAATATCAATGTTTTAAAGTTATTACCTGAATCACCAGAGAGAGAGAGAGAGAGAGAGAGAGAGAGAGAGAGAGAGAGAGAGAGAGAGAAAGAGAGAGAGAGAGAGAGAGAGAGAGAGAGAGAGAGAGAGAGAGAAGCACTGTGATCTTTATAATAACACACAAATATACACAGACTCGCAATCAACGCACACACACACACAGACAAATTTATGGTGGTCCTTTATTCTCTCCATTGGCAGGTATTGGAGCAGGAGGAAGAGAAGCTTGAGGCACGTACCCAGAGAGACTGTCAATGAATCATTATTGATTGATGTTACCCAGGAGGTTGATGTTACCCAGGAGGTTGATGTTACCCAATAGGTTAATGTTAACCAGGAGGTTGATGTTACCCAGTAGGTTGATGTTACCCAATAGGTTGATGTTACCCAATAGGTTGATGTTACCCAATAGGTTGATGTTACCCAGTAGGTTGTTACCCAGTAGGTTGATGTTACCCAATAGGTTGATGTTACCCAGTAGGTTGATGTTACCCAGTAGGTTGTTACCCAGTAGGTTGATGTTACCCAATAGGTTGATGTTACCCAATAGGTTGATGTTACCCAGTAGGTTGATGTTACCCAGTAGGTTGATGTTGGCAGGAGGTTGATGTTACCCAGGAGGTTGATGTTACCCAGTAGGTTTATGTTGGCAGGAGGTTGATGTTGGCAGGAGGTTGATGTTACCCAGTAGGTTGATGTTACCCAGTAGGTTGATGTTGGCAGGAGGTTGATGTTACCCAGTAGGTTAATGTTACCCAGTAGGTTGAGGTTGATGTTACCCAGGAGGTTAATGTTGGCAGGAGGTTGACGTTACCCAATAGGTTGATGTTATCCAGTAGGTTGATATTGGCAGGAGGTTGATGTTGGCAGGAGGTTGATGTTACCCAGTAGGTTGATGTTGGCAGGAGGTTGATGTTACCCAGTAGGTTGATGTTACCCAGGAGGTTAATGTTGGCAGGAGGTTGATGTTACCTAGGAGCTTGATGTTACCCAGGAGGTTGATCTTGGCAGGAGGTTGGCAGTTTATTTTGGAACAAGATACTTTAGAGAGCTGTAGTGTCTTGTTCCAACAGTCCTGATAGAAAATGTTATAGGGCCTATTTCTTCTAAAATAAGTTGAAATTGAAAAAACACACGTATTTGTTCAATTTCTAACTGCACAGGACATCTGACTGAAATAGTCTGTCTATTATTTATTTTGCCTTTATTTATTTAGAAAATAAATATTTTTATAAAATGTATCGTTGACAACAGTTTTTTGCATTTTATTTTGATACATTCTTTAGGGTATTTTATAACAAGATACATTTTGCTGTATCTTTACCCATCTCAAGTCATTCAAATAATAATAATAATGTGTGGTCTTGTTTGGGGGTGTGGCTCATTAGAATAGCAATTAGCATTTTGGTCATTTAGCATCCAGAGCGACTTACAGTCAGTGCATTCAACTAAAGTATATAAACAACCACATATCAGAGTCATAGCAAGCAAAACATTGTTTTGTTATCGTTACTAAGAATGTTGTTGAGGTTATTGTTGTATTTTATTTTAATACATTAGTCTTTAGAGTATTTTGTAATTGTATTTTGTAATTTTTTCGCCTCTCTGCACACACACACACACACACACACACACACACACACACACACACACACATATTGTGACGAAGGAGCCCCATTTCCCAGTAACAGCATGCTGACACTCTCCTCTCTCTGGTGTTGGATCCACTAGATGATATTATAAATATTATGCTCAACTGACTTCAGAGGTCCAGAATAATGGGATAAACCAACAAAAGTCTCAGGCCTCTTCCATACCGGTATGACACGTCTCAGGTCTCTTCCATACACATTATGGCCTCTTGCAGTCTTCTCAGAAAAGGAATCTCTTTAGTAATAAAAATATGTTATGTTAGTGAGTCTGGTGTAAAACGAGCTCCCTATCGAAGGAGAGAGAGATTACAGATAGAAGAAATGTTGCCAAAGGCCTATCTGTCAGATTGGCAGCCAACACTGTGTGTGTGCGCCTGTGTGCGTGTGTGTGTGTCATAGAGTGGCAGCCAACACTGTTTAAAAATACTCGGTCTCCCAGCGTTATCACGCAATGTTAGTGAAAACCCCTCCAATAGGTCCACATTCATAGTTCGAACATCAGTGACTCTGCCAAAGCTGCCTTTGTCTCTGTGTACCTCCAGAGGCTGGCCTGTTGAAGTCCCTTTAAAGAAATTATTCGACCCCATCAAAATGCTGAAAACCTCTCGTCATGGTTCAGACCCATTTCTCAGTGTGGGATTGCAACTGGGTCATACAGATCTAAACTTCTGTTTGAATTGTAGCTGGACTAATGTTTATGAAAAATTATGTTACGGTGCCTTCTTCAGGGTAGAAAAGCGAACTACAATACCAGAATGAATCATGCAGTACTATGCTGAAACCGGCGTAGCGTTTGGTGGCGCTGTAGAACTTCGGCTTGTTTGTTGTCTCCGAAGACCCGTCAAGATGTCTGACATGGAAGATGATTTCATGTGCGATGATGAAGAAGATTATGATCTGGTAAGCGTAAGTTTACATAATACGTTTCTATTTTCTTGTTTATTGATGTTAGAGCTGCTTCTTTAACTAGTATATTTGCATTAGCTAGGCCAGACGTTAACATAAAGGCGAGGCTTGCTAACAAAGTTGCTGCTAGTGCTAGCTAAACTCCGCTGCTTGGCATGGGGAAAACTGGGTTCGCTATAGTATACTGAGTTAGTTATACTGGTCGATTTATTGGAGCATGTTATGCTACTATATCTAGCCACAAACATACAACCGTTTAGCTAACCAGATAGTAGGTAGGCATCTCTGTCAATGCCATACAACACTCCTTCCGTGGCCTCCAACTGCTCTTAAATACTAGTAAGACTAAATGCATGCTCTTCAATAGAACGTTGACGGCACCCGCCCACCGGACTATCATCACTACTCTCGACGGGTCTGACTTACAATATGTGGACAACTACAAATACCTAGGCGTCTGGTTAGACTGTAAACTCAACTTCCAGACTCACATTAACCATCTCCAATCCAAAATTAAATCTAGAATTGGCTTCCTATTTCGCAACAAAGCCTCCTTCACTCATGCTGCCAAACATGCCCTCGTAAAACTGACTATCCTACCGATCCTTGACTTCGGCGATGTCATTTACAAATTAGCCTCCAACACTCTACTCAGCAAATTGGATGTAATCTATCACAATGCCATCCGTTTTGTTACCAAAGCCCCATATACTACCCACCACTGCGACCTGTATGCTCTCGTCGGCTGGCCCTCACTACATATTCATCACCAAACCCACTGGCTCCAGGTCATCTATAAGTCTTTATTAGGTAAATCTCTGCCTTATCTCAGCTCACTGGTCACTATAGCAACACCCACCCGTAGCATGCGCTCCAGCAGGTATATCTCACTGGTCACCCCCAAAGTCAACACCTCCTTTGGCCGCCATTCCTTCCAGTTCTCTGCTGCCAATGACTGGAACGAATTGCAAAAATCCTTGAAGCTAGAGGTTCCTATCTCCCTCACTAACTTTAAGCATCAGCTGTCAGAGCTGCTTATCGATCACTGCACCTGTATATAGCCCTTCTGTAAATAGCCCACCCTACTACCTCATCACCATATTTTTTTTTACTTCCGCTCATTTTGCACTCCAGTATCTCTATTTGCACATCATCATTTGCACATCCATCATTCCAGTGTTAATGCTAATCTGTCATTTATTTCGCCACTATGGCCTATTTATTGTCCTACCTTCCTAACCTTACTGCATTTTGCACTACATTTGCACTCTGTATATAGATTTTCTGTTGTGTTATTGACTGTACGTTTGTTTATTTCCCATGTGTAACTCTGTGTTGTTTTTTGTCGCACTGCTTTGCTTTGTCTTGGCCAGGTCGCAGTTGTAAATGAGAACTTGTTCTCAACTGACCTACCTGGTTAAATAAAGGTGAAAAATAAATAAAAAATAAAGGTAGGTGTAGATACCGATCCTTTAGACACGCATGCACCGATGTTGGTTCTCTAAAACAGTTAGCTAGTTACTTAGCCTCATTAGTAAACAACTATGGCAAGCCGTTAGCCCAATCATAACATCTCTGTCACGTTATCAATCTGAGTTGTATTAACTCCAGAGTGGCGCAGTGGCCTAAGGCACTGCATCTCAGTGATAGAGGCATCACTACAGACAATCTGGTTCGATTCCATGCTGTATCACAATCCGGCCGTGATTGGGAGTCCCATAGGGCGGCGCACAATTGGCCCAGCGTCTTCCATGTTTGGTCGGGGTAGGCCGTCATTGTAAATAAGAACTGGCTTGCCTAGTTAAAAAATATATATATATATATATATCGTAGCCAGCTAACGTATGTCCTGAGTTTATGTCTCAACCCAGGAATATTCAGAGGACAGTAACTCCGAGCCAAACGTCGACTTGGAGAACCAGTATTACAACTCCAAAGCATTGAAGGAGGATGACCCCAAAGCAGCTCTCAGCAGCTTCCAGAAGGTGGGTACAGGCTACTTACTCACTCACTCACAAATTGATGAATGTATGATGGTAATGTTTACTCTCTATTGGCAGGTATTGGAGCTGGAGGGAGAGAAGGGAGAATGGGGGTTTAAAGCCCTTAAACAGATGATCAAAATCAACTTCAATCTGGTAAGAAATTAAATGCGCTGTAGAGTTGTCTCAATGTCAAATCTCTGAATCTGTATGATTAATGCTTGTGAGTTTTTCTTTAAGACATACTGTCATTCCCACTACAACTGAACTCAATGCCCTGTCTCCTGTCAAACTGTCTCCTGTCGAACTGTGTGTGTGTCCTGCAGACCAACTTCCCAGAGATGATGTCTCGGTACAAGCAGCTGTTGACGTACATCAGGAGCGCTGTGACGAGAAACTACTCAGAGAAGTCCATCAACTCCATCCTAGACTACATCTCCACCTCCAAACAGGTATAGACGCAATACCTGGAAATAGAACAAAGGGGTTTTGGCCTCAAAGCGCAGATCTTAATTTTGGCTCAAATCTCAAGATATGTGAACTGTTTCTTATTATTATTATTCTTTTTTTAACCTTTTAACAATATCAATATACATTTTTTATAACTTTTTTGTTTTATATGGCGGATAAAGTGACTGACTGTGGGTCAGTCTTGTTGGTATGAGTCTTGTTGGTGGCTGTGGTCTATGTTCTAGATGACTGAGGTGTTACATGTGGGATGTGGTCTATGTTCTAGATGACTAAGGTGTTAAATGTGGGCTGTGGTTGGTTGTTTTATGTGTCACAGATGGACCTGCTGCAGGAGTTTTATGAAACGACGCTGGATGCTCTGAAGGACGCCAAGAACGACAGACTCTGGTTCAAAACCAACACAAAGGTAGGGTGTTTCCCATTTTATATCGCCTTTCTCCTAAAGTGTGCACAAAAATCTTAAAGCAGTGGATTGTTGGAGGTGTGGACTAGTCATTTATTCTCAAGGAAGTGAAGTGAACAAGTGCACACTTTGGGAGAAAAGGGAGATATTTGGGACATATGCATGTAGTACACAATTTTTCTATTTATTTCTATGGGTAGGACAATATCTGATCTGTCAGTTTGTCAGACCTCTGTGTTTGGGAGTTTCTACCTCTGCAATGCCCTAGACTAGTAGCCAGATCTGTTTGTGTTAAATTATTTGCTAAACAACATCCTAATATCCTTTTTTTGTGAAAGCACAAACATATAAGTTGTTGTTGTCTCTCAGCCTGTTTTAACTGGTCTTCTTGTTCTCTCTCAGCCTGTTTTAATTGAAGTCCTCTTGTTGTCTCTCAGCTTGTCTCTCAGCCACTGGTCCTGTTGTTGTGTTTCAGCTGGGCAAGCTGTACCTGGAGAGGGAGGAGTTTGGGAAGTTACAGAAGATCCTCAGACAACTGCACCAGTCCTGTCAGGTACAGTAAGACAGGTGGTAGTCTGAGACAACGTTTAGTCTGATGGGGTTTACACAGCCATCTGAGGTTAGGAGGGAACCACAGTAGCCAACTTCCAAGTTCCTAATATGTCTGCTAGTAGTATTTGTTGTTGTATATTGGTATGATCTCTTATGTTGTATATCTATGTGCACTGCAGACAGACAATGTTGCAGATCTATGGTCTGTTATGTCCTACAGTTGAAGTCGGAAGTTTACATATACTAAGGTTGAAGTCATTAACTCATTTTTCAACCACTCCACAGATTTCCTGTTAACAAACTATAGTTTTGGCAAGTCTGTTAGGACATCTACTTTGTGCATGACACAAGTAATTCTTCCAACAATTGTTTACAGACAGATTATTTCACTTATAATTCACTATATCACAATTCCAGTGGGTCAGAAAATTCCAGAACATTGTCATGGATTAAGAAGCTTCTGTTAGGCTAATTGCTATAGCCTGGTTCATCCATGGGAGCAATTTTCAAACGCATGAAGGTACCACATTCATCTCTACAAACAATAGTACGCAAGTATAAACACCATGGGACCACGCAGCCGCCATACCGCTCAGGAAGGAGATGCGTTATGTCTCCTGGAGATGAAAGTATTTTGATGCGAAAAGTGCAAATCAATCCCAGAACAACAGCAAAGGACCTTGTGAAGATGCTGGAGGAAACAAGTACAAATCTATCTATATCCACAGTAAAACGAGTCCTATATCGACGTAACCTGAAAGGCCACTCAGCAAGGAAGGAGCCACTGCTGCAAAACTGCCAAAAAAAGCCAGACTACGGTTTGCAACTGCACATGGGGACAAAGATCGTACTTTTTGGAGAAATGTCCTCTGGTCTGATGAAACAAAAATAGAACTGTTTGGCCATAAAGACCATCGTTATGTTTGGAGGAAAAAGGGGGAGGCTTGTAAGCCGAAAAATACCATCCCAACCCGTGAAGCAGGGGGGTGGCAGCATCATGTTGTGAGGGTGCTTTGCTGCAAGAGGGACTGGTGCACTTCACCAAATAGATGTCATCATGAGGAAGGAAAATTGTGTGGATATATTGAAGCAACATCTCAAGACATCAGTCAGGAAGTTAAAGCTTGTTCGCAAATGGGTCTTCCAAATGGACAATGACCCCAAGCATACTTCCAAAGTTGTGGCAAAATGGTTTAAGAACAACAAAGTCAAGGTATTGGAGTGGCCATCACAAAGCCCTGACCTCAATCTTATAGAAAAGTTGTGGGCAGAACTAAAAACGTGTGTGCAAGCAAGACGACCTACAAACCTGACTTAGTTACACCAGTTCTGTCAGGAGGAATGGGCCAAAATGAACGTGGTACCTTCAGGCATTTGGAAATTGCTCCTAAGGATGAACCAGACTTGCGGAGGTCTACAATTTTTTTGATTAGATTTTGGCTGATTTCTTTTGATTTTCCAATGATGTCGAGCAAAGAGGCGCTGAGTTTGAAGGTATGCCTTGAAATACATCCACAGGTACACCTCCAATTGACTCAACTGATGTCAATTAGCCTATCAGAAGCTTCTAAAGCCATGGCATCATTTTCTGGAATTTTCCAAGCTCTTTAAAGGCACAGTCAACTTAGTGTATGTAAACTTCTGATCCACTGGAATTGTGATATATTGAATTATAAGTGAAATAATCTGTCTGTAAACAATTGTTGGAAGAATTACTTGTGTCATGCATAAAGTAGATGTCCTAACCGACCTGCCAAAACTATAGTTTGTTAACAGGAAATCTGTGGAGTGGTTGAAAATTGAGTTTTAATGACTTCAACCTAAGTGTATGTAAACGTCCGACTTCAACTGTATATCTGATCTGTTATGTTATATATTTATGTCTCTCTCTAGACAGATGACGGGGAGGACGACCTGAAGAAAGGCACCCAGCTCCTGGAGATCTATGCTCTGGAGATCCAGATGTACACAGCCCAGAAGAACAACAAGAAGCTAAAGGCCCTGTATGAACAGTCCCTGCACATCAAGTCTGCTATCCCTCATCCACTCATCATGGGAGTCATCAGGGGTGAGTGTTTACACCATAGAATGATGAAACCCTGAAGGCAGCATAGCTGTCGAAACATTAGTGTCTATTGAATTTATTGCATCGGAGCCGCACACACAGTGGTACACATTGAATAAAATAGAAATAAAATGACCATAGAAATAGAACTCCCTTAGAATAGTATTTCTATGGTTACGACTTGTAAACTGACCTGTAGGAAGACTCTGGGAGATTTGTCACTATCTAGGCGAGACCCTGAAAGTGTCATAGACGAGTACTGTACCTTTTTACAATTGTTGGATAAAAATCGTTAAGATGGTTAAAAGATCTGTGTGTTTATGTGATGTAGTAACAGGCCTGTTCTTGTTTTGTGCCCTTTCCCAGAGTGTGGGGGTAAGATGCACCTGAGAGAGGGGGAGTTTGAGAAGGCCCACACAGACTTCTTTGAGGCGTTTAAGAATTACGATGAGTCTGGCAGCCCCAGGAGAACCACCTGCCTTAAGTACCTGGTGCTGGCCAACATGCTCATGAAGTCTGGAATCAACCCATTTGACTCACAGGAGGTACAAGACTCATTTAATTCAGTTTAGTTTAGTTAAGTTCTGTTCAATTCAATTACTAACATTATCACTGATATTATGGAAAAAATATCTGCATCTGATTTAATATTGGAAAACTATTAGGCAAATCAGATCTATTTTTATGATTGTCCGATATTGTTACATTTATACATTAACTCCATAGCAACACGTTGTGGTTGCATCCTGCAGCTTTATATTGTTGGAGGCACCAACAGTACATTAATCAAATTCAAATCACCTGCAGCAAACACTGCTTGATAAAGTGTTGTATTACACTGGCTGTTCTTATTGTGTTTTTCTGTGACAGGCCAAACCCTATAAAAACGACCCAGAGATCTTGGCCATGACAAATCTAGTAAGGTAATAACACTGTGTGTGTGTGTGTGTGTGTGTGTGTGTGTGTGCGCTGTTTCTAGTAATCCATGGTGGTAGTGTTGATATTTTAGGGTAGAAAGCCATGGCATCAGTTAAACGATATCTTCACTATTTACAACATTTTTCCACTTATTTGTTCCGTGTTGTCAGTCGACCCAAACTATTTTTGTTCTACATCACATATAAGCGGTTAATAGATAGAGATGTAACATAGTGAAGATATCCTTTAACCATTGGTTCAGCTGTGTGGTGTCTCTTCAACCTAATTTATGGTCAATCTGGCATCCAGACACAGAGGGTCTGTTCAGCGATTATGATGCAATTTCAGAAGTAAATGGGAGTGCGCATAGGCTGTGGCGCCGTACACCTCTCAAAATGTGAAACAGCACGCAGAGGCCTCCATGAACTTGGTGTTCGATTCACAGACAATGACTGGCTGACAGGCGAGTTAGGGGAGTTGTTTCTGGTATCTCTGCTCTGAACAGCGTGAGAAACATTCACAGGCTTCACATTCGTTAACACAGCGGATGCTGTTTTAAATGGCATCGACCATAAAAATCCCATTCGAGGCCATTTGCTCTTTAGCTCTGGTCTCCTCCTTACATTCTCTTTAGCTCTGGTCTCCTCCTTACATTCTCTTTAGCTCTGGTCTCCTCCTTACATTCTCTTTAGCTATGGTCTCCTACTTACATTCTCTTTAGCTCTGGTCTCCTCCTTACATTCTCTTTAGCTCTGGTCTCCTCCTTACATTCTCTTTAGCTCTGGTCTCCTCCTTACATTCTCTTTAGCTCTGGTCTCCTCCTTACATTCTCTTTAGCTCTGGTCTCCTCCTTACATTCTCTTTAGCTCTAGTCTCCTCCTTACATTCTCTTTAGCTCTAGTCTCCTCCTTACATTCTCTTTAGCTCTGGTCTCCTCCTTACATTCTCTTTAGCTCTAGTCTCCTCCTTACATTCTCTTTAGCTCTGGTCTCCTCCTCACATTCTCTTTAGCTCTGGTCTCCTCCTTACACTCTCCTCCTTAACATTCTCTTTAGCTCTGGTCTCCTCCTTACATTCTCCTCCTTAACATTCTCTTTAGCTCTAGTCTCCTCCTTAACATTCTCTTTAGCTCTGGTCTCCTCACACTCTCTTTAGCTCTGGTCTCCTCCTTAACATTCTCTTTAGCTCTGGTCTCCTCCTCACATTCTCTTTAGCTCTGGTCTCCTCCTCACACTCTCCTCCTTAACATTCTCTTTAGCTCTGGTCTCCTCCTTACATTCTCTTTTAGCTCTGGTCTCCTCCTTACATTCTCTTTTTAGCTCTAGTCTCCTCCTTACATTCTCTTTAGCTCTGGTCTCCTCCTTAACATTCTCTTTAGCTCTGGTCTCCTCCTTAACATTCTCTTTAGCTCTGGTCTCCTCCTTAACATTCTCTTTAGCTCTGGTCTCCTCCTTAACATTCTCTTTAGCTCTGGTCTCCTCCTCACATTCTCTTTAGCTCTGGTCTCCTCCTCACACTCTCTTTAGCTCTAGTCTCCTCCTTACATTCTCTTTAGCTCTGGTCTCCTCCTCACATTCTCTTTAGCTCTGGTCTCCTCCTTAACATTCTCTTTAGCTCTGGTCTCCTCCTTAACATTCTCTTTAGCTCTGGTCTCCTCCTTAACATTCTCTTTAGCTCTGGTCTCCTCCTTAACATTCTCTTTAGCTCTGGTCTCCTCCTTAACATTCTCTTTAGCTCTGGTCTCCTCCTTAACATTCTCTTTAGCTCTGGTCTCCTCCTTAACATTCTCTTTAGCTCTGGTCTCCTCCTTAACATTCTCTTTTAGCTCTAGTCTCCTCCTCACATTCTCTTTAGCTCTGGTCTCCTCCTCACACTCTCCTCCTTAACATTCTCTTTAGCTCTGGTCTCCTCCTTACATTCTCTTTTAGCTCTGGTCTCCTCCTTAACATTCTCTTTAGCTCTGGTCTCCTCCTTACATTCTCTTTTAGCTCTAGTCTCCTCCTCACATTCTCTTTAGCTCTGGTCTCCTCCTCACACTCTCCTCCTTAACATTCTCTTTAGCTCTGGTCTCCTCCTTACATTCTCTTTTAGCTCTGGTCTCCTCCTTACATTCTCTTTAGCTCTAGTCTCCTCCTTAACATTCTCTTTAGCTCTTGTCTCCTCCTCAACATTCTCTTTAGCTCTGGTCTCCTCCTCAACATTCTCTTTAGCTCTGGTCTCCTCCTCAACACTCTCTTTAGCTCTGGTCTCCTCCTCAACACTCTCTTTAGCTCTGGTCTCCTCCTCACACTCTCTTTAGCTCTGGTCTCCTCCTCACACTCTTAGGTCATAAAACAGGCGGTGGCTAAAATAGGATATCAGCTGTTTCCTTCCATGCATTTTAACTTTGTTATGTAAACAGACAATTTAAAACACACCCAGAACTATAGAAAATAATAGATTGTTGATGTTGAAAAGGCTAGTGTTTTAGTGGGATAGTGAAGCTGTGGTGGTGTTGTGGTTGGATGGAGACAATATATGGATGTATGGATTATTATATAATTATTCTATGGATTATTGTCATTATTCTATGGATTATTATATCATTATTCTAACCGAGTGACTGTTCTACTGTTGTGTGTCTGCTCCCAGCTCCTATCAGAATAATGACATCACAGAGTTTGAGAAGATCCTGAAGACCAACCATAGTAGTATCATGGACGACCCCTTCATCAGAGAACACATCGAGGGTGAGTGGTGTTTGTGTGTGTGTGTGTGTGTGTGTGTGTGTGTGTGTGTGTGTGTGTGGGCTTTCTCACATTTGTTGATGAACGAGACATGGAAGTATGGCATTGAAGACGAGGTTTTAACAAACTTGAGCCAAAATGTAGCTGCATATTTAGATGGTGTGTGTTCTGGTAGATGGTGTGTGTTCTGGTAGATGGTGTGTGTCTGAAGAGACTCTGATCAGTGCTGTGTTGTCTTATTTTCCAGAGCTGCTGCGGAACATCAGAACCCAGGTCCTTATCGCGCTCATCAAGCCTTACACTAGAATACACATCCCATTCATTTCTAAGGTAAGTCTGAGGACAGCACTGGCTTCTGGACTAACTTGCATGGTCCCAGATCTGTTTGTGCTGTTTTGCCAACTCCTATGGTCATTTGTTTGATGATTTTTACAATAAGAGTTGGTAAGATAGCACAAACAGATCTGAGACCAGACTAGACCTAATCATTGACTTCACTGTGTGTATTGATAATGTATCCAATAATTCACTTTGCTGAGTAGATTGAAAATGTATTTATTAGGTCATTGATGTTGCTGTTAGGATTGATCGTAGTGTAACACCCTGTATTCTGTCTTATCTGTCTCAGGAGCTGAACATAGATGTTTGTGACGTGGAGAGTTTGTTGGTGCAGTGCATATTGGACAAGTAAGTTTGTCCTAGACGTGCATCTGATGTGTGGCCCAAACTACCAGTTAGGAGTGTAGAGGAATAAAAAATGTCCTTTGCATCAAACAGGCATTCATGCCACGGAAGACTTTTTTTCTAGACTCTTCTGTATTTCTATGAGAGGCTGAATACCTCTTATATACACAGAGTGCTTTTTTCCATGACATAGGAATTGATGCCGTTATTGATGTCACTTGTTAAAACCACTTCATCCAGTGTAGATGAAGGGGAGGAGAAAGGTTAAAGAAGGATTTTTAAGCCTTGAGACAATTGAGACATGGAACGCTGCTGGGGTTTTCACACTCAAGTTTCCCGTGTGTATCAAGAATGGTACACCACCCAAAGGACATCCAGCCAACTTGTCACAACTGTGGGAAGCATTGGTGTCAATATGGGCCAGCATCCCTGTGGAATGCGGCAGGTAGCCTAGTGGGTAGAGCGTTGGGGCAGTAACCGAAAGGTCGCCTTTTACGAATACCCGAGCCGACAAGGTGAAAAACCTGTCTGTGTCCTTGAGCAAGGCACTTAAACCTAATTTGCTCCAGGGGCTGACCCTGTAGGCAGGCCGTCATTGTAAATAAGAATTTGTTCTTAACTGACTTGCCTAGTTAAATAAATAAAAAATGCTTTCAACACCTTGTAGAGTCCATGCCCAGACGAATTCAGGCTGTTCTGAGGGCAAAGGGGGGGGACTCAATATTAGAAAGGTGTTCCTAACGTTTTGTATACTCTAGGGCTGACCCCATTTAATCAACTGGTCGATTTTGTTTGGTCAATAGGCTGTTGGTCGACCAAGATTTTTTTAGTCGAGCAGTGGCAAATATATACAAAATAAAAGATGGCACACGAGACACCTGTCTGATTCAAGCCTGTCTGAGTGGACTAATCCATTGCGGAGGCCGTGGGGATGGTACAGCAGTATCACCAGTAGTACATAAACAGTTGTTTGGTTACTGTAATTTATTTTAATGCATTCAATATATTATTATTATTATTATTACAGTCTTACCGTTGTCATTGTAGGAGTGGACACATTGTTTGCAGAGTGCACAACCTAGGCTACACTTGTGAGATAAAAGTTTAGGTTTATTTCCATTCCATTTACACGTTGTCAATTTATTCATTTTCTTTTATTTGGTGCACTCCTGTCAATCTTGAGTAAGGAGACGCACAGAAGTATGCTTAGGATACCTTGCCTGCATGCAAATGTAGGCTTATATACAGTATGTGCCCATTTGGGGATCTGATAGTATTTCTGATTGTCTTAACTCACCATCACTGTGGAGCTTCTAAGTAATTTTTTCATTGCCTTAAACAGCAAGTAAACAAAGTCTGTTTTTACATCCATTGAGAATGAAAATAGTTCCTCAACGTAGCCTCTTTAAAAGATCTTTACAGCTCTCTCCCTTTCGATAACCATTCAGCATGAAAGGGGGGTGAAAAAAACATAAAGGCCTACCTGATTACTACTTCTTTGATTTATAGGATATTTATTTTTATCAGGATTTTTTCTACCTGCGGGCTGTAGTGTTTTTATTTGTTGGCTTTATGTAGGCTTTTTTTACATATTGGCAATAGAAGTTACTTTTTCATTTAGATAGAATGTTGATTTAACCACATGACATTGATTTTGAGTATGAAGACGTTATTATAAATTAAATGAAACTTTTCCACGAAAATGTGTATATGAAAATCATAACTGGCATGCAGATCAGTAGAGATGGTACGATAACTTGCCACTCCAAATGGAAAAGGTTGCCGACCGTTGGTGTAGCCTATTACCGGCAACCTCCGGAGCCTAGTGGTAGAAGCTGCAAAGGCCAGCATCAGTGGGAAGGGGGGTCTGGTTGGGAGCAGGTATTTTTTTCTTAGCCTATATTGATCTCTTTGGTAATTTGTCTTAATTTTTAATCGCAGTGCTTAAAGCATCAGACATGCTCAGTAGCCAACATATAGTTTATTTTATTTAGAATATAGGGTGTGTCTATATATGGAAAAATGCATGTTTTAAAATTTAGACCAATCGATTGGTCGAAAGAACAGACAACTTTTTTTTTGTCGGGGACAGCCCTAGAATACTCGGTGTATAGTGTACATGTTGGACATGGCTGACACAGAGACATCAAAAGATGACGCAGGAAGCAGAGTATGTTTCTTCTGCATGTGTGTGTTAAGACATGTTTCCTGTACGGGAATAATTTAAATTCCTAATTATTCAGTTTCTCATAGTTTTCACCCTGTACCTTGAGGAATGTCTCCCTCTCCTCTCTCTGTCTCTCTCTCTCTCCCTCTCTCATTATTTATTTTAGAAGTAGTGTACGCAGGCACATCCAGTAACTTGCAGGTGCAGGCTACAAAAAGTAAACTGATGAAAGAAAGTTTACCTTACCTGCAAACTGTTGATTTCTCCCGCAGTTTTATTGTGCAATGTTTTGACCCAAAGGTCCTTGTCAGACGTTGGGAAAATAAAACTTTGTGGAGATATCAACAGTTTGCGGGTATCTATCGATCTATCTATGATGGCTTTATTATTTCCCATGCTACTGTAGCAGACTGCTGTGTATTGTATTGTGTTGTTTACTTCCCTCAGCCAGATCAGATCTACATTTTACACTGCATTCCCACCATATGTGTACTGAAATGTGGAAGTGGTGGAATGTTTTCATCAGACAGCTTAGTGTAGAGCCTGCATGCCTGCAACTCAAATGCTACCCACAGTCATTTATGCGTAATTTTAACCATAATCAATGCAAATATTGACATATATTGTTGATCCCATTTGTATATAAAAATGCATTGTTTTATACAATATTGTTTAAACGTTTTCCTGACCAAGATGGGGAAAAAATGTTGTCATGTTGCTAGCATACCAATGTCCAATGTCCATAGTGTTCTATTTATTTATTTGTTTGAACCATTCATCTCTGATCAGTCTTGTGCTGTGGTTCCCTCCCTGTAGCACCATCCAAGGCCGTATCGACCAGGTCAACCAGCTGTTGGAGCTAGACTACCAGAAGAGAGGAGGGGCGCGCTACACTGCCTTAGACAAATGGACTAAACAACTCAACTCTCTCAACCAAGCCATCGTCAGCAAACTCACATGATTCTGACTGACGTGACAATGGACAGCACTGAAAGACAGGAAGGAGAATCTCAATCAACTGTTCCAATGTGTCAGTATATAAACCAAACCATCCAGTGTTGCTGTGGGTGGATGGGCTGAGCGGAGTGGAGCTACGCAGAAGCAGAGATGTTCTGTGATCTGCCACTGCATTTTCCAGAGAGAGGAGAGATACTGCTTTCTAGAACACATCAGCACTCTCTAAGGGATATATTAGTTTACTTCAAGCCCCTCCTGTTTGTTTGTTTTTCACAAGACTTTAGTAGAAACTAATATCACTGTCACCACAATTTATTTTGTTGTGCCTGTTTACTGGCAGCTGGTGTTGGGCAACCTTTTTCACAACATATAGCTGCAGCATTAAATGCATTTTGGCTGTTGTGAATAAAAATAAATGTTCTCCAACTGTGTTTACTGTATATGACATTTCAATGTAGGTCTTCTAGATACCGACTTTTTGTTGGCGCTCATGCTCCCATTACTGAAAATGTAGGTCATCCATCACATTGCATGCAGTAGCGAAGTAGAAATGTTTGAATTATAATCAAAAAGTCTGTGTTGTAGCTGCTCTACTGTAAAAATGATATCTACTTATTGCACAGTAGGCCTATGTATCCTGGTCCATCCAATTTTATCAGTGACAGACGCTGAAGGTAAAGACGAACACTTTTTGAGCCTGTGGGGATTCCGTCCCAGATGACCATCTCTTCTCCCATTCCATTTCTACGTTTGACACATTCAGAGCTAGCAGAGCTAGCTAGAGAGCAACAGTTCAAACAGGCTGAGGTAGGAATAGGGTGTGTTTCACACAAATGGCTCAACATTTACAATGAAGAAAATTAAATCACCTATATTTTGACGACTGCGTGCTCAATGACTGTCTGCCGCGGTCTCAGCGATTGACATGGACTCATGTGACAAGGTAAATACGGATTTTCTCTGCGAAGTAATGACGGACCCGATTATGTCTGGGTACAGTGTACAACTAGCATTAGTTAGCTAATGGGAATAGCTAGCTAGGCCCAAAACGTATCTGCAGGAAATGTTTTCCTTTGAATGTTTTAGAAGTGTCAGTGATTTTACCAGGTGTTTAATTATTGTCTGATTTAATTTGTAATCTAACTAGATTGCTACGATAGCTAGGCACGCGTACAAGTACATTTAAAGACAAGTGAACTAACTGGCTAACTAGCCAGTTAGCTAAGCAGCTTTTATGCGCTTGTCATTTTAGATGGATAATCTCACATCTCATATGTTCACCCTGATTTGCTGATCGATGTACTAGATATCTTTTAATTGAAGCTAACTTTATTGACTATCTCGGTAAACAAGTTAACCAAGGTATTTCCAGTACCTATACTGTCGCAATGTTTTGACATTACAGTGACAGTTCATGTCAACATCGGTTGACAGACCGATTTAGTTAGCTATCTGGGGGAGCTTTTTTGTTTGACACACCGTTAAATAACTAGCTAGATAGTTAGATAACTTACCCTGGTCCGTATTATAATAGTTATCTAACTAGGTAGTAAACAGTTACCTGAAACTTCCAGTGTGTAGTGAGTGTGTGTGGTTGATAACTAACTAGCCAGCTGACTCGCTCTGGAGGAATATCTGGTTCTTCTGCATTTTAATCACATTCCAGTAAGTTACTCCTGCAGCGCATAGAGTAACTTAACTATGGTGCAAGTTAGCTACTGTATTATGAGGTGTGCGCCTGTGTCACCATCAGACATCACCTATAGATAGCCAGGTCTACCTCCTGTAAGATCACATATAGCTAGGTCTATAGAATAACTACCCCCAGAATCAGAATCCCTTGTCATTTAAGGTAACATAACCAGGCCCTCTGTTTTGTGTAACTAACCTCCCCTGATCATCCACAGTAACCAGCCCTCTTTAGAGTAGATCAAACCTCATACGGAAACAAAGCATGGTTAATTAAAAATGTCAGATGTTTCACTAGGCTTAATTCCATAGTATATGGCACCATAGTTTAGGCCACAGAAGGCTGCCGTCTAGTATACTGCAGGGTATTGTTTTCAGCTGGCTACATCACCCCTAGCGCTCTGTGTGGACCAGTCAGGACCCCTGGATCTATCAGACTTCAGCCCACACTGCCCACGGACAGTACAGTGGCATTGGGAAACAATGGTGGTGTGTGTTTGTGTGTGTTCACTGCTGTACTGATGCTGGATTCATACATTCTGACCCTAGCTGGGAGAATGGAGTGTCTTTGTGTGTGAACTCTGTCTACTCTCCCTCTCTCTCTACTCTTCCTCTCCTCCTCTCAGAATGAAAGGGGGGATGAGGTTGATCTATCCTCTAACCACAGCTGCCTGCCTCAGTGATAGGTCTGGACTCCATCTCAAATGGCACCCTATTGGGTTCTGGTCAAAAGTAGTGCACTATGTAGGGAATAGAGTGCCATTTGGGACTCAGGCAGCAAGTCACAATGTGTTAGCTTGGCAGTAAGGCCTGTGATTCAGTCAACATTATGTCAATGGTCAGTTTAGATAAGAGGTAAACCTAGATAAACAGTCCAATGGTAATAACAGTAGTCAGGCCCATATCAGTGTTTAAAGTCCCCTGAAGCAGCATTCATCAGGACTACAAACAAACACCAAAATTCATTCAATTGATACCAACATTTGATTTGGTCAGGGAAACAGAGCAGGGTGGTGGGGATGAGGAGAGGGAACAGTGGTAGAGAGGAGAGTTTCACCCCACTGAAGAAACCCACCACCATGCTCTGTTGCAGCTACATTTCTTGAAGACACTGAGCTGCTTGACCTTGTGTAAATATCTCACAGCCTTGACCCAGGCTATCTGTCACCCTGCTTCTGTCCCATCTAGTGGCCTACAGTATCTTTACAGTGCTACAATCCACTGATGATAGCAATACTAGAGCAGTAGGCTGCATCTCATCTGACCTATTCAAACTCTGGAGGACAGTGTTTGAAAGAATGCATAATTGACATCCTTTGTATTTTGTTTTCAGAGAGGTTGGCCTATGTTGACTTTACGTGAGTACTGTTGTTTGTGATGTGTAGGCTAGCTGTAGAGGTATGTTTGACACATTGTATTATGCATATTTTATGACCTGTGTTATTTGTACATTTCATCACATCACAGCCCTCCTCCCCCCACGCAAACCACATGCACACCACACACACGCATACCACACCATGCACACATACACACCTCCTCCTCCTCTGTCCTTGTGGTATGGTGACAATAGACAATTGATGAGAAGTACGGTTCCACAGAATTAAATAGAACAATTTAATCTTTAAAGGATTAAAGGATCTATATGGGTAGGCCAGGCCCTAGTTTACGTTGTCTTTACATGCCTTATGTAAGACGTAGTTAGTTAGCTACTAGTGTAACCTAAATATAGCTGGCCCCTAAAGTCCTCCTGAAGATGCTGGGTGACTGAGTCATTACTACCCCTAGGTACAGATCTAGAATCAGCTTCCCCTACCCCAACCCTAACCTAAACCAATATTGGGTGAAATGCAAAACTGACTCAAGATTAGCACCTATGGGGCAACTTCAGGGCCAGACTTGGACCAGGCAGGGCCGTAGGAAAGGAATGTCTAGGGACAGAATGGCTGATGGTAGGAGTGCTACTTAGTGTTTAATGTTAGAGTAGTAGCTGGTAGGGAGAGGGGCTCTTTGGATTAAAAGGTCTATAAAAATGTTTTTACCAACAAAGCATAACAGTTCCAAGGCACTCCCTAAAAATCCTGTATTGTATTGGCATAACTTAATAGGAAGGGTTAGGCTAAAACACCAAAGGTATTGGACTGTGTGTGTTCTAAGGCCATCAGTCAGTCATGTTATCTGTGAGGACAAGGAAACAGTACTCTCTGCTCTCCACTCTG
Source organism: Thymallus thymallus (assembly GCA_023634145.1). Lineage (NCBI taxonomy): Eukaryota > Metazoa > Chordata > Actinopteri > Salmoniformes > Salmonidae > Thymallus > Thymallus thymallus. The sequence continues at coordinate 10,427,202 of CM042380.1, read as the reverse complement.
ATCAGATCCGTATCTGGCCAACCAGGAAGTGTTCTATTGCACCAGGTTACATGTTGCTGTGTCTGTCTGTCTGCTACGCTTAGAGCTGTTGCATTGACCGTTTTACCGCCACATAGGCGGTCACGTGTCATGAAGGCAGTCAAATACCACATGACCGTTTAGTCACGGTAACTAGGCTTCTCCAAGCTCTGATGCTGTTGCTGGTCATTAGTAACCTACCAAACTTGCTAACTGCCTGGTACTCAGCACTCTATTGTCCCTCTAATCACTCTGACATCAATGTAAATGGATTAGAAAATCTAATCAAACACTTCATGAGAGCCCATGAGCTCATGTTGCACAACATTTCTATAGGCTGTGCAAACAGAATGATGGCCGCTACTATAAAGAGGAGGATCCCATCAGCTTTCTATAGGCTAGGCCTACTATATTTATTTCTCAACTTTCCTAATATTAAACACAGTGTATAAGCCTACCTGGCTGACATGAAAATAAACCACAGGGAAAAGCGTCCTCCATTCGCTAAGTGTATAGATGACATGTATTTAGTATATATGTAAAGACAAGATTAAATCAAGAATAGTCTGATGGGTAACAATAGTAGCCTATCACTAGTGAATGATATATTATCACTGGTGAATTATATATTATCACTTTTTTTTTTTTTTTTTTTAATTTATTTCACCTTTATTTAACCAGGTAGGTCAGTTGAGAACAAGTTCTCATTTGCAACTGCGACCTGGCCAAGACAAAGCAAAGCAGTGCGACAAAAACAACACAGAGTTACACAGTAAACAAACATAGTTAAAAACACAATAGAAAATCTATATACAGAGTGCAAAATGTAGTGCAAAATGCAGTAAGGTTAGGAGGTAGGACAATAAATAGACCATAGTGGTGAAATAAATTACAGATTATCATCATTAACACAGGAATGAAGGATGTGCAAATTATGATGTGCAAATAGATATACTGGAGTGCAAGATTTGTGAAAATAACAAAAATAAATATGGGGATGAGATAGTAGTGTGGGCTATTTACAGAAGGGCTATATACAGGTGCAGTGATCGATAAGCAGCTTTGACAACTGATGCTTAAAGTTATTGAGGGAGATGGGAACCTCTAGCTTCAAGGATTTTTGCAATTCGTTCCAGTCATTGGCAGCAGCGAACTGGAAGGAATGGCGGCCAAAGGAGGTGTTGGCTTTGGGGGTGACCAGTGAGATATACCTGCTGGAGCGCATGCTACGGGTGGGTGTTGCTATAGTGACCAGTGAGCTGAGATAGGGCGGGGATTTACCTAATAAAGACTTATAGATGACCTGAAGCCAGTGGGTTTGGCGACGAATATATACTGAAGGCCAGCCAACGAGAGCATACAGGTTGCAGTGATGGGTAGTGTATGGGGCTTTGGTGACAAAACGGATGGCACTGTGATAGACTACATCCAATTTGCTAAGTAGAGTGTTGGAGGCTAGTTTGTAAATGACATCGCCGAAATCAAGGATCGGTAGGATGGTAAGTTTTACAAGGGCATGTTTGGCAGCATGAGTGAAGGAGGCTTTGTTGCGAAATAGGAAGCCAATTCTGGATTTAATTTTGGATTGGAGATGGTTGATGTGAGTCTGGAAGTTGAGTTTACAGTCTAACCAGATGCCTAGGTATTTGTAAGTGTCCACGTATTCTAATTCGGACCCGTCGAGAGTAGTGATGATAGTCCGGTGGGCGGGTGCTGGCAGCGTTCGATAGAAAAGCATGCACTTAGTTTTACTAGCGTTTAAGAGCAGTTGGAGGCCACGGAAGGAGTGTTGTAAGGCATTGAAGCTTGTTTGAAGGTTAGTAAACACAGTGTCCAAAGAGGGGCCAGATGTATACAGAATGGTGTCATCTGCGTAGAGATGGATCAGAGAGTCACCAGCAGCGAGAGCGACATCGTTGATGTATATAGAGAAAAGGGTTGGCCCATCACTAGTGAATTATATATTATCACTGGTGAATGATGCCCAGCATAAGAAACAATGCCTTTTTTTTGCGACTTGTTCGAATCAGTCGCACACCTCATGTAGCCTCGCCCATAGGACTATATGTTTTAATAAGGTTTATATCACAACTAATGTGACCATGAATCCGTTTTACAAGGGTTGTAGACTAACCGGCATATAAATGAACTAGTGTAGGCCACAGCCATTTGGCATAGGCAAATCAGGACCTAACATAGACAACTCAGAGTATGCTATTATTTTCTACTGAAATAGACTACATTTTCTTCATACCATGCTTCTTTAGACCTGTCTAAAAATAAGTAATGGATTTATTGTGAAGGCGTAGGCTATATTACATGGATTTATTAGACTTTTAAAAATGGCTTGTAGGCTATGTGTGGAAGCCAGGAGATGCTAAATGTTATTTGCTTGACAATCACCGGCTGACAAAATGTTGTGATCGCCACAGCCTTAGCTACGCTCACACGTCCCCTGATCACACTGCTCTAAGGTCAACACTTTGTTAGGCTTTCATCGTCTGCAACCGAATTGGGACTCTTTTCCCTATATACAGTGCACTCGGAAATAATCAGGCTGCTTCTCTTTTTCCACATTTTGTTACGTTACAGCCTTATTCTAAAATTGATTAAATAAATAAAACAATCATCAATCTACACACAATACCTCATAATGACAAAGCGAAAACAGGTTTTTAGATTTTTTTGCAAATTTATAAAACATTAAAAAAAATTACATAAGTATTCAGACCCTTTGCTATGAGACTCAAAATTGAGCTCAGGTGCATCCTGTTTCGATTGATCATCCTTGATGAGGAGTCCACCTGTGGTAAATTAAATTGATTGGAAATGATTTGGAAAGGCACACACCTGTCTATATAAGGTCACACAGTTGACAGTACAAGTCAGAGTAAAAACCATGAGGTCGAAGGAATTGTCCGTAGAGCTCAGAGATAGTATTGTGTCGAAGTACGGTTCTGGGAACGATACCAACAACTTTCTGCAGCATTGAAGGTCCCCAAGAACACAGTGGCCTCAATATTCCTTAAATGGAAGAAGTTTGGACCACCAAGACTCTTCATAGAGCTGGCTGGAGAATGGCCTTGGTCAAGGAAGTGACCAAGAACCCGATAGTCACTCTGACAGAGCTCCAGAGTTCCTCTGTGGAGATGGGAGAACCTTCCAGAAGGACTACCACCTCTGCAGCACTCCACCAATCAGGCCTTTATGGTAGAGTGGCCAGACTGAATCCACTCCTCAGTAAAAGGCACATGACAGCCCGCTTGGAGTTTGCCAAAAGGCACCTAAAGGACTCAAGCTTCTGACGAAACCAAGATTGAACTCTTGCCTGAATGCCAAGCGTCACGTCTGGAGGAAACCTTGCACCGTCCCTACAGTGAAGCATGGTGATTGCAGCATCATTTTGTTGGGATGTTTTTCAGCGGCAGGGACTGGGAGACTAGTCAGGGTTGAGGGACCTCAGACTGGGGTGAAGGTTCACCTTTCAACAGGACAACGACCCTAAGCACACAGTCAAGACAACGCAGGAGTGGCTTCGAGACAAGTCTCTGAATGTCCTTGAGTGGCCCAGCCAGAGACAGGACATGAACCTGATCGAACATCTTTGGAGAGACCTTGAAAATAGCTGTGCAGCGACACTCCCCATCCAACCTGATAGAGCTTGAGAGGATCTGCAGATAAGAATGGGAGAAACTCCCCAAATACAGATGTGCCAAGCTTGTATCGTCATACCCAAGCAGATTTGAGGCTGTAATCGCTTCCAAAGGTGCTTCAACAGTACTGAGTAAAGGGTCTGTAAATGTGATATTTCTGTTTTTTTTTTATAGGTTTGCAAACATTTGGGTAGGCAATTGAATCCATTTTAGAATAAGGCTGTAACATAACAAAATGTCAATAAAGTCAAGGGGTTTGAATACTTTCCGAGTGCACTGTAAGTAAGTTTCCTTGTCCAAGCCGAAACAGCCCATAGGGCAGGAGCCTTCGCCTGCTTCTTTAGGCAGCTTGATTTACTGTAGACTTACCCCTATGCAGGACGCTAGTCTTTCTTAAGGCCCCTATGTGCCCTGGTCAAAAGTAGTTCACTATTGTCATAGGGTATCCTTTTAGACACAGCCATTGACTCAACCTATCCATTCTCAGACCCAGTGAAAAGTTGTTTCTCTTGGTGCCAGTTGTTTCATTTGTCCTGAAGGAACCAGTTCTGTTGTTTTTGGCTGTGTTGTGTGTTGTGTTGACAGATTAAGTAATGAGTAATGTTAATAATTAGTCTAGCCTGGCTTCACCCAGCTAGCTGCTCCTTAGGTAACATGCCTAGTCAGACTTTGTAGTCCAGTCATATTACCTAGGGGAGTGGGTCTCTTAATCAGATATCAATGATTGCTACTTACTGACACCCTACTCTCCAGTCCTGTGTGATTGATCTTAGACTTAGTTGTCTAGTGATTGAAGATGGATCTAAAACTAAAACACCTCACACAGTGAGTGTGAGTCGGTACCATCTGGTATTTGTCTTTATGTCGATTTATCAGTGACTGTGGTGGATCATTTATACATCACACATATTGAACCACGTTCACTGAGTCATGAACATAATATTATGGGTTCATTTGAACTACTCTTATTTTGGCACAAAAGTGAGAGGCCTATCACTCCTGAATGTGTCTGGTGCGTTGCGAGGTGATCCTGTCCTGTCCTCTCCTGTCAGGTCCATTCAGGTCCTGTCCAGTCAGGTCAAGTCCTGTCCAGTCAGGTCCAGTCAGGTCAGGTCAAGTCCTGTCCAGTCAGGTCCTATCCAGCAGGGTCCTGTCCAGTCAGGTCCTGTCCTCTTGTGTCCAGTCAGGTCCTATCCAGTAGGGTCCTGTCCGGTCAGGTTTTGTCCTCTTCTGTCCAGTCAGGTCCTATCCAGCGGGGTCCTGTCCAGTCAGGTCCTGTCTGTGATGTCATTATCTGACTGCCTTTGTGTCTCCTTGCAGGATGTGAAACTGTCAGCTGAAGTGGAGCCGTTTATCCCACAAAAGAAAGGTCTGGAAGCAGCCCTGGTCACCATGAGCCTGTCTGGAGGAGGAGAAGGAGGGGGGGGAGGAGGAGGAGGGGGGGTAGAGCCCACCCCTATCCCCAGCTATCTCATCACCTGCTACCCCTTTGTCCAGGAGAACCAACCCAACAGGTAGGTACAGCACCATACACCCTATATAATGCACCCTATATCATGCACCCTAGTGCCTACACCAGGCAGCCTACACCCTACACACTAAGGACAGGTTTTTTGGACACAGATTAAGCCTAGTCCTGGACTAAAAACCATATTCAATGGAGAATCTCTGTTGAGCGCATGCCTTTTTAATCCAAGAATAGGCTTAATCTGTGTCCCCTCAACTGTCCCTAAGGTGTGACTGTCACTAATGTAATGAATCTGGATTAGGAGCTACCCTGCCTCTGTCCCTGAGCCACTGACAGTTAGCCTAGCATTAGCTCTGAACGGATCCCTATGGAGTCCAGGAATATTCCCATTAGCTCTGAAAGGATCCTTATGGAGTCCAGGAATATTCCCATTTCCGACACTCCTCCAGGAACGTGTCTGTGCACATATCAGTGGGGAAACTTCTTCTTTCTGATTCTGAAAACTCCATAAACAGTGTGTGTATTATACACAGCTAGACTGTGAATGGTTAGTTACCAACCCAGTGATGAGATCAGGGCCTAAAAATCTACCAGCCACTCAGATTTTTTACCAGACAAAATATTTGTTTGACATATATGCATATAAAAACACACAAAAAACAGATGACCCTGCTTTTGTAATGTTTCTAGAACAAGAAACGTATTTCTAAGAAATTATGTGGTATATTGATCAATTTCATTTCATTTTTTGTGACTGGAGTTCAGCTGGCCTTTTAAGGGCGGGAGGTTACCATGGTGTCTGTGTGTGAGATTTGGGATCTGACTAGGGCATCTCTTTTCTGTCAGTTGAAGCAACAGACTGAAACTAACGTTGAAAAACAACTGAGCATGTGAGCAAAACAATGTAAATAGCCAAGAGACACGAGGACAAAGTCTCACTTGGTAGACTTTCTCTTAAATTAGACCAACTTTTATGCCTCCAAAAATGAATCTATCAGCACTTCACTCAGTCCGCACAGCGCCCCTGCCAGGCAGTGTTGCTGCGCTTGGTGGGATATAGGATTCATATTTATTTGGCAATTAGCAGCTATGGAACAAAACAGCAGAAAACAGATACTGCAGCATTTTTCGAACCTACACTCGCACATGTGCTCATACTTGACTTTTTATTTACAAATGTAATGCTCGCACTGTAGAGCCCTGCATGTTGACCACCCACCAATACCTAAATCTACCTGCAGGTGGCGGGTGTGCATTTCATGCCCTGGATGTGATTGAAAGCTGAAGGTGTGTGTGTGTGTGTGTGTGTGTGTGTGTGTGTGTGTGTGTGTGTGTGTGTGTGTGTGTGTGTGTGTGTGTGTGTGTGTGTGTGTGTGTTCCGTGCGGTTCTCTTTGTCAGGGGTGATCTGCCTCATCCTGCACACGTCCGTTTCTTAATTTCCTTCCTGTCTGTTTTGAATACCAGGAAGTGGTCTGCGCTTTAGAACGCTGGCTGTGAAAATGTCAGAGTACCCCCCACACACACATACAGTCAGCTCTACACTGATATCAGCATTGGATCAAGCAGTTCTCTCTGGCCTCCTACGGGTATATTAGTCCTAATATGTTGCACTATATTCATACAATCATCACTACACCAATAATTTATTCTCTTCCTTCCCTCTACAGACAACAGCACCCCATGTATAGTGGAGGAGGGGACCTGCGCTGGCAGCAGCCCAACCCCACCCCAGGTGGTCCATACCTGGCTTACCCCATCCTGTCCTCCCCCCAGCCTCCAGTCTCCAACGACTACACCTACTACCAGATCATGCCTGCCCCCTGCCCCCCCATGATGGGCTTTTACCAGGTAGGTAGCTGAAAGGTTAGAGGCAGACCACTAGTCAGAAGGTTGCTAGTTCAAGTCCAGGGCGAGGAGATATAACTGGGAACTGAATTAGCAACCCGGATGGCTGCTGGTGTCCCGTCCCAGGTACTATTCACTGTCAATGTTCCCTTTAGCATGGTAGGTAGTAGAGTGTGTGTTGTCTTTGGTTTTTGGGAGAGGAGATCTACCAGACTAGTAGGTGAAGAGATGGTTAGGTGAAGAGAAGAAGTGGAGGATAAATGTTAATTGTCACAGCTGGATAATAAAGTTGTTCTGTTCCTCTACCAGCCTTTCCCAGGAACGTATGCCGGGCCCCTGCAGCCTGGCGTGGCAAACCCTGTATCAGCTGACGAGAGACCGCCCCCTCTTGGACAGGCGTTTGGACTAGCCAATCAGAGAGGAGGGAGGGGCATGGTCAGACCTGCCGTTCTACCCAAGGTAAGAGGTTAGAGGTCAAACGTGTGATTGTGCTGGTCTACCCTAAATCAAGGTGCTCAGGTCCATTCTTCATTTTGACACTATTGATGACATTATCAATTAATACAGTCAATAATTGAATTAATTAATTAATACCATTAAATGGCCAGAGAGTCGTATAACATCAATATACAAAATAATGTTTACTGTTATTATAGTCTATGTTCTATCAGCAGCAGCAGCAGGTGGGGTTGTGTCAGCCACAGAGGGCCAGGAGGCCCCCCATGAGGACTGTAGCTGTCCAGAAGGAGATGTGTTCAACGGGGCCAGACGGACTGACCAAGACAGTCCTACTGGTGGACGCTGCCCAGCAGACTGGTACGTATATAGACCAGTAACGTACTAGTACCAATACCAGTAACATGGTAGTACCAGTAACATATGCTAGTACTAGTACCAATATCAGTAACATACTAGTACCAATAGCAGTAATATTCTAATACCAGCACCAAACTAGTACATTTTAGTACTAGTTAAGCCCAGGTTTTGACTCCGGTTTTTATTGCCAAACCCCTGTATGCTGGTCTAATGTATGTCCGCAGAAGAATGACTGGCCCAACTCTTGTCTAACTCCTGTACATTGTTGTGTACTGACTATATGTACCTGACTGTGGTGTAAGCCTTCATTACAGCATTAAGGCTTTACTTAATAAAACTACATAGTCAACCACAGAGCATCTAGATCCTACTGAGCTGAGAGAACAGGTTTAGAATGCTGACACTTCATCATACTGAGACACTATGGCTGTTTACCAGTCTATTTTTTTCACTAATTGGTCTTTTACCAATCAGATCAGCTCTGAAAAAGATCTGATGCGATTCATCAAAAGACCAATTAGTGGAAAAAATATCAGAAGTGGGCTGCCTGTGTAAACGCAGCCCATGATAGCCATCCTGCTAGGAATGTAGGAATGTAGAGTTTCGTGTTGGAGAGGTCTACTCTGCACGTGTGCAGTACGTGTTGTCCTCTGTGACACCTCCGGCTGGGGAAAACAACTCAATGCGGCTAAGAGTTAGATCCATAATGAGATGGAGGCCACATTGGTTGTTAGCCAGTAAAGGTGCAATAAGCATCTAAATACTACTTCTCTACTTGCCACTGCTTCTGCTTGCTCTTTGGGGTCTAGGCCGGGTTCCTGTAGAGCAGCGTTGATGTAAAAAAATACATTTGGTGCTGGTTTCCTGGACCAAGATTATGTCTAGTCCTAGACTAAAAAACAATCTCCATTTAAATAGCTCTTTAGTCCAGTACTAGGCTTAATGTATTAATAGATTGATCTGTGATATCTGTAGACTTCCCAGGGGACAGTGTGTGTGGTCGTGGTGCGTCCGAGTGGGAACGGGAGCGGGCCAGCCCCCTGCTGTGGAAGAACCTTCCCCGGAGAAGGCGGGCCTCGCACCCTGCCGAGAGCTCCAGTGAGGCGGACATCGACAGCGACAGCGGCTACTGCAGCCCCAAACACAACCAGCAGGCCCCGGGGGCTACACAACGCACTGCCGGCGCTGCTACAGCTCCTACAGTAAGCCCCAGCTTTAACCCTAACCATTTACTCCTTTATAGTACGGTACACTACTGTAAACCCAAACACTACTGTAAACCCAAACACTACTGTAGCCCCTACAGAACTCTACCACAGCTCCTACGATGGTATGCCCCAACTCTAAACTACTGTACTGTAGCCTCAAACACAAGGTAACTCCAGACCTAGCTATAACCTAACCTTCTCCTGCATGACTGAAGTGAAATATCTGACATGCTCTCTCTCTCTCTAGGGAGTGGATGCAGGTGTAATGACAGGTAGGCTTTGTTTTTATTATTAATAATTGGATTTCTGATGAGAGAGATTATTACATTCACTTTCCCCTTGGCTGTGTCCTCATGTATTAACTTTGTGTGTCTATCTCTGTCTCTCTCTCGCTCTCTCTCTCTGTGTGTGTGTGTGTGTGTGTGTGTGTGTGTGTAGCGGTGAGCTGGGTAAACGTAGCGTCTCAGGCCTCTCAGAGGCCGTGGTCAGACAACAGGTCCACCCCGTTCCAACGGACAGGGAAGACCCCTGATCAGAGGAGCTACTTACAGGTACAATGAGCCTCACCTGAGATAATCTTGACCTCACCTGGGCAACTGTAATTATCTCTCTGACTGACCCTGTCCCCCCCACCGCCCCTCTCCCTCTCACCCCCACTTACTCACTCTCTCTCTCTCTCTCTCTTTCTCTCCCCCTCCCCAGCAGGACTTCCATGCAGGGTACTCAGGGGGGCGTGTCTGTCCTAACCCCACCCCTGCAGACAGCAACTGTGGTCTGCAGCAGAGACGGCTCCAGCCCGGAGTGGGCCCTGGGACGGCGCTTGCTCCTGAGACCCTCTACTTCGAGGTTAAAATCACCTTACTCACACACTGCCTCATCTCATTCTGTCTCCTGATGTGGATAAATACAGAAATAATCTGTCACTCAACCTTTCTGCATTTCACAATATGCATTTCAGTTGGACTCAAATCCTTACTTGAGATACAACTGTAACTTGAACTGTCAAGTAAATGTATCTGTTTATTTCCAACTTGGTCACTGTGTATTAGGAGTTAGTGAGGCTTTAGATGTAGAAAAGCTGAGGTATTGTGTGAACTAGTCATCAGTCAGTATGTAATGGTATGGTAGAGCTGGATTAGTTAGGTGTTTGGTAAAGTCTAAAGTCTGTCTCATCTGTTTCAGGATGAGGAGGAGTTTCCAGAGCTGGTCTCAGGAGGAGGGACACAGAGGAACAATAAACCAGATCCCAACCCTTCCCAGAACCAAACCAAACTAACCAAGAACCTGGTGAGAGACTGCCTAAACTCTCCTCCCTTCCATCCTTTCTTTGAGGATTTCAGTTATTATTATTTTTGCACGAAAATGAGTACAAATGTTGACCACAAAAAATCTAGCCCAGTAGTAACTGTTCTCCCCCCCCTCTCTCTCTCTCCAGCTGGATAACCTTCCAGAGAACTCTCCCATCAACATTGTCCAGACTCCCATCCCCATCACCACCTCTGTCCCCAAGAGGGCCAAGAGTCAGAGGAAGAAGGCCCTGGCCGCTGCCCTGGCTACAGCACAGGAGTACTCTGAGATCAGCATGGAGCAGAGGAAACTACAGGTACCAGCATGCACTCTGTTAGCTTTCTATGAAACTACAGGTCCCAACATACAATATCTTTGCTACCTAGGAAACTGTAGATACCGGCATGCATTCTGTAAGATAGCTAGGAAACTACAGGTACCAGCATGTGCTCAGTTAGCTAATCACAGAAAACTACAATCACCAGCAAGCACTCTGTTAGCTTATCACAGAAAACTACAGGTACCAGCATGCTCTGTCAGCTAGACATAATAGCACAGGACTATAGGCACCTCAATGGACAAACCGTTCATAGTTCTATTGTACTAATATGAGTGTGCTGAGCCAGTGTTGCTGTTCCCTGTGTGTGCCTGTAGGAGGCGCTGACCAAAGCAGCTGGGAAGAAAAGTAAGACTCCAGTCCAGTTGGACCTGGGAGACATGCTGGCTGCTCTGGAGAAGCAACAACAGGCCATGAAGGCTAGACAAATAAACAACACCAAACCACTATCCTTCACAGGTACACACTGCACCGCACACACACACACACACACACTGCACCGCACACACACACACACACACACTGCACCGCACACACACACACACACACACACACACACACACACACTGCACCATACACACACACACACACACACTGCACCATACACACACACACACACACTGCACCGCACCACACACACACTGCACCACACCACACACACTGCACTGCACCACACACACACTGCACTGCACCGCACCCCACACACTCACACTGCACCGCACACACATTGCACCGCACACACACACACACACACACACACTGCACCACACACACACACACTGCAGTGCACTGCACCACACACACTGCACCGCACCCCACTTACTCACACTGCACTGCACCCCACACACTGCACCGCACCCTACACATTCACACTGCACCGCACCACACACACACTGCACCGCACACCACACACTGCACCGCACCCTACACATTCACACTGCACCGTATCCCACACACTCATGCTGCACCACACATGCTCTCACTGCACCGCACCCCACATGCACCATACACAAACACACACACACTGCACTGCACACACATATACACACACACACTGCACCGCACCACACACACTGCACCGCACCCCTCACACTGCACCGCACACACACACACACTGCACCGCACACACACCACCGCACCACACACACACTGCACCGCACCCCACACACACACACTGCACCGCACCACACACACTGCACCGCACCCCTCACACTGCACCGCACACACACACACACTGCACCGCACACACACCACCGCACCACACACACACTGCACCGCACCCCACACACACACACACACACTGCACCGCACCACACACACACTGCACCGCATCCTACACACTCACACTGCCTCGCACTCCACACACACACACACCGTACCCCACACATACACACTCACACTGCCTCGCACTCCACACACACACACACAGCCTCCCACACACACACACACTGCACCGTACCCCACACACACACACACACTGCACCGCACCACACATACCCACACACACTGCACCGCACACACACACACTGCATCCCACACACACACACACACTTTACCGCACCACACACACTGCAGCACACACTGCACCACACACTGCACCGCACTCCACACACACACTGCACCCCACACACACTCCACTGACTGCCCTCTCTCTCTATGACTTTCTCTCTCTCTCTCATGGCTCTCTCTCTCTTGTTCTCCAGTGGGTACAACAGTTCCATTCCATGGTGCAGGGTCAGTTGTAGCGTCAGTGTTGAAGGCCCAGCAGCCCCACTCTGCCCCCCACAACATGCTGGACTCCAGCGCTCCGCGCCTGAAAAAGGGGAAGGAGAGAGAGATCCCTAAAGTCAAACGACCCACTGCCCTGAAGAAGGTGAGAGGAGAAGAGTATAGATCACTCTCAATGTGTCTGTCTGCCTCTCTCTCTCTCTCTGCCTCTGTCGCTCTCTGCCTCTCTCGCTCTCTCTGCCTCACTCGTCTGTCTATCTGTCTGTGTGTGTGTAAACATAGTCAAGAAGTGTGAGGGGGAAGGTGTATCGGTCTAACCCAGTCTCTGTTCTCTCTGTGTAGATCATTCTGAAGGAGCGGGAGGGGAAGAGGGGGAAGGTGTGTGTGGACCAGACTGCTGCCGGCCAGGAGGAACAGGGAGAGGAGGAGCTTCACTTCACTGACGACCTCACACGGGAACCTGCCTCTCAGGAGGGTAGGGTCAGGGGTTAAGGGTCAGAGGGGAGGCGCTACAGTTCACTGATGACCTCAAATGGGACTTTGTAAATTTTAGACCATTCCATTGGTCTTAAAGTGAATGCTTGCACAACTAATGTTCCTACTGATCTGATTGTGTGACATGGTGTTGTCTAATATACCCCCCTGTGATATTCTGCTGTTTCCTGTAGAGAACGGTCTGAGCGTGCCCAGTGATGACGCATCCCTGTCTCCGGCCAGTCAGAACTCTCCGTACAGCATCACGCCTGTTTCCCAGGGTTCCCCTGCCTCCTCCGGCATCGGCAGCCCCATGGCCTCTAACGCCATCACCAAGATACACAGCCGCCGCTTCAGAGAGTGAGTCTCTCTCACACACACACACACACATGAACACACACACACACATGAACACACAGACAAATTGTTCTGTACTGAGAATCCTAGAGGTTGAAATGTCACAAGCTCATTTGGTGGGTTAGCAACACTAAAGCATTTAGTAACATAAATATCTATCCGCCCAAGGGGTGTTTAGAGCAGGGATATACAATAAGGACTTGTACGTACACACACACACAGACACTGCTTTGTTTCTTAATGTCTTCGGCTGTAGGCCCTTTGTCTCAGCCCAGCCCTTAAGCACTGTGTCAGACAACCTATGACCTCTCTATGCCTCTCCTCTTCATCATACCATATCTTCACCAGTGTTTCCTCCTCCAGTACCCCCAACAATACACATTGTGGTTGTAGTAGCCCCAGACAAACTCACCTGATTCAACTCATTGGGGGTTTGATGATTAGTTGACAAGTTGAATCAGGTGAGTTTGTCTGGTGCTACAACAAAACTGTGTGCTGTTGGGTGGACTGGAGGACTGGAGTTGGGAAACACTGATCTACACAATGGTGTGTGTGTGTGTTTATAATATTGGTCTGTGTATGCATGTGAGTGTTTTCTAATATTGTGAATGTGTTTTTGTGTGTGTTCAAATGTTTGTTTGTCCCTCTTAGTGTTGGGCTGATTATATGATTAAATCGAATATCTGGATATTTGACGTTGACGATATATTGTGATGTGCAAGACAGTACAAATCAAAACTGCATTTTTAAGTCTAAATGAATGAACTAAACCTTATTTTTTTCACCATTCTACAATTATTTGATGAGAATGCGACAATTTTGTAAATAAGATAAATTACACAGTCTGGAACGGCGCAAAACGATTATATTGGATATCGCAATATTTGGAGTAGCATATCGTTGAAGAGGCCTCGCCAAATGCTAGTCCCTCTCTCTCTTTCTCTCTGTCTCCAGATACTGTAACCAGGTGTTGAATAAGGAGTTTGATGTATTATATCCTGTGTGTTATAATATTAGTGTCTCTCTCTGTCTCCAGGTACTGTAACCAGGTGTTGAATAAGGAGATTGATGAGAGCGTGACGATGCTACTGCAGGAGCTGGTTCGGTTCCAGGAGAGGGTTTATCAGAAGGACCCCAGCAAAGCCAAGACCAAACGCAGACTGGTCATGGGCCTTAGAGAGGTCACCAAACACATGAAGCTACACAAGATCAAGTGTGTCCTCATCTCACCCAACTGTGAGAAGATTCAGGCCAAAGGTCAGGGGTCATTCTTGTCATTAATCCTGGGTTATGTTTTTTGAAAAGGAGTGAACCACGGAGTGTACTGCTCTACCTGGTCCAATAAGACGGTTGTTTTTGCAGTTGCAAAGCATTTTGTTTCAGTGTGCCTAACTGAACATGACCCTGATCTTGGGGGAGTGTGGGGTTCCAAATGCATGCTAAGTTTATGAATATTTAAAATATTCAACACCATTTGCCATTTGTGTCCACCAGAGGGCGGTAGCTTATTGATATGCTCAGCACAGGCAGCATCAAATCTTAAACTTAAAACAAGTGACTGTGTGTTGTTGTCTATGGCAGGGGGTCTAGACGAGGCTCTGTAAAACATGATAGATAGCCATGACCAGGGAGCAGGACTGTTTTATATAGTGACATTTCTACAGTAGTAGTGACTGTGTTGTGTTATGTTCCAGGAGGTCTAGACGAGGCTCTGTACAACGTCATAGCCATGGCCAGAGAACAGGAGATCCCGTTTGTGTTTGCTCTGGGCAGGAAGGCTCTGGGACGCTGTGTCAACAAACTGGTACCTGTCAGTGTGGTGGGCATCTTCAACTTCTCTGGAGCAGAGGTAAGAATATGAACACAACCTGTCTGTGTTTATAACGGTTGTTAATACTGCAAGCAGAGGTAAGGACACACTTATACTGTAAGTTGGTGTCTTTTTGACCGAAGAAAAACTAATGGAAGTGTGTAAAATCTTGATCAAATAACATTTTATTGGTTACATACACGTGTTTAGTTAATGCGGCTAATGCGAAATGCTTGTGCTTCTAGCTCCGACAGTGCAGTAATGGCTGTTTTTCAGTCTCTCGGTCCCAGCTTTGATGCACCTGTACTGACCTCGCCTTCTGGATGACAACGGGGTGAACAGGCAGTGGCTCGGTGTATGATGTCCTTGATGATCTTTTACCTGTGCTGTAGGTGTCCTGGAGGGCGGGTAGTTTGCCCCCGGTAATGCGTTGGGCAGACTGCACCACCCTCTGGAGAGCCTTGCGTTTGCTGGTGGTGCAGTTGCCAGTGCAGGATGCTTTCAATTGTGCATCTCTAAAAGTTTCTCTCTTCTCTCTCTCCCCCCTCTAGGGTCTGTTTAACCGGCTGGTGTCTCTGACAGAGGATGCTCGTAAGTCCTACATGGACATGGTGTCAGCGCTGGAGCAGGAGCAGGCTGAGGAGGCGCTGAAGAACGTCAAGAAGGTCACCCACCACATGGGCCACTCCAGGAACCCCTCCGCCGCCTCCGCCATCTCCTTCTGCTCAGTCATCTCTGAACCCATCTCCGAGGTCAACGAGAAGGAGTACGGTAAGAGATGACCCTGATCCCATCCTTTAACCCATCTCTGAGATCAAAGAGGTCTCTGTCTTTACATATGAATATAATCTGAAATCTCTATTTCCCCCTCTTTTCCTCCCCCTCCCTCTCTCCTCAGAGACCAACTGGAGGAGTATGGTGGAGTCGTCAGATGGGCTGGAGCCTGTGGAGGCTAAATCCAGCCGTCCTGCTACTTCCTCTGGGTTGCAGAGAGACAACCAGCCCCCCTCCACCACCACCACTAACCGCAGCCCTTACTCCACTACCCTCCAGCTCAGAGCAGCCGTCCCTGTTCCAGCCTCAGGCCCGGGGGAGAGAGAGGAGGGCCGGGCAGACGACCGGTTGGAGCTGGCCTCCCAGCAGAGCACGGAGACAGGCAGCCTGGATGGGAGCTGCAGGGACCTCCTCAACTCCTCCATCACCTCCACCACCTCCACCCTGGTCCCCGGAATGCTGGAGGAGGCAGAGGAGGAGGAGGAGGAGGAAGAGGAAGAAGAGTACACACCAGAGCCCATCTCTGTGGAGGTGCCTGCGGTCATCAGCCGTATTGAGTCCTGGGTGTCTAAGACGCTGGAAAACCTTCAGCTGGGGAAGAGCCAGGACAGCACAGAAGAGGAGGAGGAGGAGGAGGAGGGAGGGCAGAGTGAGGAGGAAGAGGAGTTGGATTCTGCTGATGTCACAGAGACGGGACTGGAGAAGATGGAGTCCAAGAAGATCCCTGGCTGATTAGACCTCATTCACCCCTCGCTGTCTCTTTAGTTTCTCGCTAAGTTCTCTCTGTGTACACCATCACGTCTTCCTCGCGCCCCCTCTCTCGCACCTGTTCCCCTAACATGCACTCTTTCACCTCTATCACACACTTGTTCCTTCTCTCTCATCCCCCCCTCTCTCTCCCTCTATCTCTCACACAGTTGAACCAGCAGCTCTCCTCTCCTCTGTCTGTTATTCTGGACTTCAGACATTATCTCAGGAATCAGACCATACACACGCAGTCCAACCTTCAAACCACAGACAGCAGTATCTCTCCTGGTCTCTCTGATGGATAGACTCCTCTGCTCCTCTCATCCTCCTCTCACTGACGTGGACCTGAAACAACTGCCTCACATAAACTAGACTGATCTGGTCTGACAACGAATGGGCTCAACTGGTCTTGACTGGTCTGGCCTGGTCTGGCTAAAGGAAGCCCAGGCCTGGTTCTCTTCCCACCACTCCAGTATTGGTAGAGGCTGTGAGAAGAGGCTTCCCCTCTGTCTGTCTGTATGACGCAGAGCCACCGAGATGATAGAACTCTCAATGAGACTGCTGACTGACTAAAAGAGGAGAACTCTCCCTCCTTTCAGAAAGCCTCCCTCCCTCCGTTATCCCCTGGGAAGAGTCTGGCGGTTCAGTCCAAGCAGAAGGCTGCTGAGCCCCAGCAGAACTGAGAGTTTACAGCTGTGTGTGTGTGTGTTGTCCGTCCCATCATCAAAAGGCTTATGTTATAGCGTCGTCATGATTCACGTTTATTACCTGCCTTGTCATCGTATGTTCCCCCACTGTGTACAGCTACCTGCAACCTGAGTTTAGTTTACCCCCATCACCTGGGCTGTGTTGAGCAGGGCGCAACTATGTGCAAAGTTCAGTTCAGATAGAAAATATTATTATATAGAACAGACACTCCTCTCTGACATGTAGGGGAATCATGTCAGCTCTATTCATGGCGTTTCTATCTGCAGCATGACCCTCATTGGTTTTGTGAGACATGCCTGTGTATCCTATCTAAAACGTTGTTAGGGTTGCAAAATTCCGAGCTTTTCCAGGGTCACACAATCTGATGGGAATAAGCATAAAATACGTAATCCTCTAACCTTGGAATTTTGGGGAAGTTACTGGAATTTTCAAACCTACACGATGTGTTTCTGATGTTGGTAATCCAGTAATCCTGTATTATTCTCAGTAGGTGTGATTTAAAGGGGCATATCACCACCTTTTAACCTCATAGTCATTATCTCCAGCACTATACCAGTGTCTACTAATGTGAAAATGGCATGTTAAAAAGTAATGGAGTGTCCCTTTAAAATATTAATAATATGACATGACATATACTAACAGTAACTGAAACTAGAACAAATTGATGATGTACATAACCTGTATATCTGCTTCTGAGACTGTAGCCTGTAATATTGATGATAATATTGACCAGTGTTAATCTGTTTGGGGTTGTTTTCTGATTGGATTGTTTTTTGTTGTTGACTTCTGTGTTTTACTATAGCCCTGGTTTAGGTCCCAGTCCATTGACCGGTGGTAACGTGTGTGTGTGTGTGTGTGTGTGTGTGTTGGGGTGGACAGGTAAATGTACTGTAACTAGCTGTTATCAGAGACTATTTGGGTTTGAAGCGACACATAATCCAGCTTGACCCTGGACATGTGACTCACTGGTAACACGGGTCAAAGGGAGGAGCCACCAAAGGAGTCTATGAATATTCATAAGTAATTATCCAGATCGCCAGTTAAAACCATGTAAATAAAATGTAAACAAATGAAATGTTTGAACTACAGTGTATTAAACACCCCAATCACCTTTTTCTTAAAGCCATTTGATAAAAAAAAAAAAAAAAAAAAAAAAAGTTTCAATAAATTGATAATGTAATTTGATGGTAAGTGATATAGAAATCAAGTTATGTATTATATGGAGGATGACATGTATAGGAGTGGCATTTTGGGTCAAATGCAATATGAAGGGAGGAGAAGAGAGAGGAAGTTGTGTAATAAATATACAAAGTCAGGGGTTGGGGTCAATTCATTTTTCAATTCAGGAAGTGAATTGAAATTCAATTGTCAATTGACAAATTGAATTGAAAAATTATAAAATAATTATAATCTGTCAATTGAAAACGGACCATGTTTTCTATGAGTATCTTTTTATTTGTATTAATCAGTTGAATTGAGCCCAACACCTGATACAGGTGATAATGAAGGTGTCTAGAACTAAAAGCTATGCTGGCTGTGTGCAGGTTTCTCTGTAGCTGTAACTCTCATCAGTGTGTTTTGGAGCCATGACAACCAGGGTGTGTCCTTTGCACTAGGTAAATACCATAATTCTAGTAACCACCTTCTGAAAACAAAATGGAGTAACTTTTCTTTTCCCAATGTGTCCCTGGTCTTTCTATGGCTCTTTCTGTCTGACTGTACAGCACTAGCAACATGTAGAGGCTTTTCTCATACCATTACTGTTTTCTTCTTCACCTGGACTGAATAATAATATTATTAAAATGTTGTTTAAGGAAACTACATACACTACTGACTTTTATATGGTCATGTTTATTTTTGAGCATGTAAATAATCTCCAATATGTTGGATAAGGATCTTGGTGTAACTAGGAGTCATTTGGTTATTAGGAGTAGTAGCCTAAAGCATGTGTCGAGTCCTCGAGGTACGGGTGTTTGCGGAATTTTGCACCTCCCTTGTACTGAACTCCCCTCAACTGGTTGTCTAGGTCTTCATTGGACACGAATTGAAAGGAAATAACAAAAATCCAACATGCCTTCCTGCTGGCTAACTGCATTAGCACAGATAGAACAATGAGACCTGGGGGGTGTTCCGGTGCACTTGTATGTCCTTTGGGTTGAGCTCTGCTCCAAGGTGCTTTTAGAAAATCATGTCCACCACCATTCTGTCTGGCTTCCCTGGAGTTGTCGCTACCATGACAACATGGGTGCATGGCCTGGGGGGATGCAGCGACGAATGACAACACCCTAAGGCAGATGGTTACCCCTTTGAACTACTCCATACCAATTAATGCTGTCAATCCCCTCAGACAAGATAGAGACGCCATCATAGAACTGGACCCCCACAAGATAGTACCGTTGTATTAGAATATACCAGCTCAGTAAGTCAGAGAAAACAAGTAGTGTCTTGAGGGGAAAAAAACACATTCTCCATATGTTAAAACATCAAAATAGCTACCATGTTGTATAACCAAGAACTGTAGTTCGAGTGTAGTTCTGAACAATTATATATAATATTTATATGTTTCTTCTGATACAGTTTAAGTGTCAACTGTAGTTGTTAGTCAAGCACATTGTTTTCTGGAGTGTTTTCTTACTTTTATTTCTGTTTATATTAAAGTAAAAGTAGTAATCACAAGTTCAGGCTTCTGCAGACAGCATCATATTCATTAGTGTCTTCCAACAGTCTTATGTTTGGGTTCACTGGTTAGCCTTTCTGAGTGAGACATCTGTCTCCTGGAAAGATGTGTTATACTCAATGGAGCCTGAGGGAGATCCTGGAGTCCTGAGCAGGAGGTGAGTCAGAGAAAGAGAGGCTGTCTGAGGGATAAACACTAACAAAGGTTCCGTTTAATGACACTAAAGACTCTACAACACATTACATTACACACTACACAATAACCTTCACTCTCCCAAATACCAACTTAATGATATGGGTCGTAACACAAAATGATTGCCTTCTGCGTCCTTTTGATATTGTGCACCAATATTGCATTTTAAAAGCCTCTTTGCATTTTAATTTTAAAAGCCTCTTAAAAGTGCCTTTTAATATTGAACACATTGAGAATTTAATGATTTTTGTGTTTTTTATATGAATAAGACTTGCTAAGGGCCAGAATTCAGCATTTTGACATGTCCCTTCGTGCACCCTCTTTGACTTCCAAGAAGACTTTACCCAATTAACCCCAACATTTCTCCAAGTTTTCATCATCATTGTAAAGCCCTAATTATTTTGTTGCTTTGACAAAGTAATTTCAGAAGATTATTATTTATTTATGAATGTTAAGTTAAAAAGAAAGTGTCCCTCATTTTATGTTAAACTTGTTAAGTGAACTGAACTCTCATTTTAATATTCATTATAAAATATTGTTTTCAAAAGAAACGTTGAACATTAAACAAATCATATTGTAAAAGCAGGTGACCTGGTTCTACTCTTTTTGGCCATTTGCTGGTGTTATGTGGTGGAAAACTGAGCGGGTCAAGCATTACCCATAGATGAACAGGCTAGAAATGTTTTAACTATATAAAAAAATTATTGTTAAGCTTGTATTCAATTGCCCCTCCCTGATGCACACAACAAGCTTCCATCACCCTGTCAAGAGGGGATTTATGACTGATCAGTTAGCAATCCTGTTACGGTCACCCTGTTACTTTATTTGGAACTTAATAGACACTTACTATAGTATTTTTTTTAAATATAATCTCTTGAGATGGGAAAATTTGTTTTTTACTAAGTTGAACACGTGCTCTTTATGACAGAATGTTACAATTAGGTGAAATTAAATGGTTTTAATTAAAGTTACACATCTCAAAAGGCACAGAATTGGTGGAACGACCAATAACCAATAACAATGGCCCAACCAATAACAACATGTCTGAAATATAAGAGATGCTTTACAGGTAAATATACAAAACATTATAATATGTAACAATAAAGGTAAAAGTAAAACAAATGAATGAATTAATATATAAATATATTAACTATAGTATCTTATTTGTTATGGAGTGTCAAGCAGGAGAGAGCAAAGTCTCCTGCTCCCACCTGTCCATCTATGAAGACTGACAAGTCAATGGAGTAACCCTGCAGTATAACTTCAACATCAAGCATCCTGACCTAAGGTGAGAGGGGTGATAAAATCTTGGTCAGACTGCAACAAGCTAAAGTATCGTAGCGTTATGAAGTATGCATACAATTGAAAAACAACAAACATGTTTTTGACAGTGTTTCTCTATGATTTGAAGGGCAAAATAGGAGTGACGAGTCTCCTGCTACCAGCTGTCTGTCTATGAATGACTGGTAAATGAACAATGTTGATTAAAGTTTATCACGACTGCAGCTAGCATAGTGCATGTATACTGAACAAAAATATAAATGCAACATGCACCAATTTAAAAATGTTTACTGAGTTACAGTTCATGTAAGGAAATCAGTCAATTGAAATAAATTATTAGGCCCTAATCTATGAATATTAAGCCCACCCACTTGGAAGCCAGGCCCACCCACTGGGGTGCCAGGGCCAGCCAATCAGAATTCATTTTTCCCCACAAAAGGGCTTTATTGCAGACAGAAATACTCCTGTTTCATCAGCTGTTCGGGTGGCTGGTCTCAGATGATCCCGCAGGTGAAGATGCCGGATATGGAGGTCCTGGGCTGGCGTGGTTACACGTGGTCTGTGGTTGTGAGGCCGGTTGGACATACTGCCAAATTCTCTAAAAATACGTTGGAGGCAGCTTATGGTAGAGAAATTAACATTAGATTCTCTGGCAACAGCTCTGGTGGACATTCCTGCAGTCAGCATGCCAATTACACGCTCCCTAAAAACAAATTAGAGTGACCTTTTAGAGTGACCTTTTATTGTCCCCAGCACAAGGTGCACCTGTGTAATGATCATGCTGTTTAATCAGCTTCTTGATATGCCACACCTGTCACGTGGATGGATTATCTTGGCAAATGAGAAATGCTCACTAACAGGTATGTAAAGAAATTTGTGCACAAACTTTAAGAGAAGTAAGCTTTTTGTGCATATGGAACATTTCTGCGATCTTTTATTTCAGCTCATGAAACATGGGCACAACACTTTACATGTTGCGTTTAAATTTTTTATCAGTTATAGATGCTGCACATACAGTATTTAGATTCTAAATTGTATTCGTATCTGTTGAATATAATCAAACAGGAGAGAGTGGAGTGTCCTGCTCCCAACTGTCTGTCTATGAAGAGTGGGAGGTTAATGGATACACATGGAAACTTTAAAAGAGAAACCTGGACCCCTGATCTAAGGTGAGAGTATTAAAATGAGAAGCTTTGTCAGACTGCAGAGTTCTATACCAAGTCTATATATTTACTTATTTATTTATGCTATTCACAACTAATATTGTCTCTCTCTTTCCTGTGTCTCTGCAATGACCCCAGTGCCAGTCTGCTAAATGAGGATCAGTTCAGATGCTCTGTATGTTCAGAGGTGCTGAGAGACCGGATCTCCATTCCCTGTAGACACAGTTACTGCAGGCAGTGCATCAGCACATACTGGGCCCAGCCCGTTCCTGCAGGAGACTATGTGTGTACCCAGTGCAGTAAGAGATCCAGAGTCCGGCCTGTGCTCTACACTAACACAGCCTTGGTTTTTTGTAGATAAGCTCATAATTTCAAGTAATAACACTAACATACCAAATCATTATTTTATTTTGGCATAATTAATGATGATGTGATATGTTCGCTGTATTACTTGGTTAGATAGCAATGGACATAAATGGTCTGTTTGCTTTTTAGTAAGAGTGTTATATATGCAGTTTATATCAGGAACAGTGGATCTTGTATATTAGTCAGTGTTCACCGTTGAAACCATCTATAGGACAGTATGTGAGAGAACAGGAGGTACATGAGAGACTTTTGATGTTTGGTGTTTCCTGTGGAGGTTCAGTGTGTTTTGTTCTGGTGTAGTTGATGTAATTCTATAATCACACACCAGTGCTGTACTTTCCTCTGGTGGCTGGTGTCTGCACCACATCTGTCTACTAATCCTGTTTGATCAACATGTGTGAATAGAAACACTCCATAGATCATGATGTGTTGAGTGCTCTGTGTCTGCTTCATAAGACTCTGGGATGCAGATTGAAGTCATCTCTTTAGTTGGAGGATATTCAGGGGTCATTGATATGTCATATTCACTATGTACGTAATGTATTGTATATGAGTGATCCAGATATGTTGTCTATACTCTCTATACAAATATTAGATTGTAGGTAGAGTTTATACAAAGCTTTACTCACCAAGTATAACATTTTAATGATGATGACATGGTAGATATTGTATCAGAGAGAATTGTTATTTTGTCTCAGTAATAAACTCATGTTTTGATTTCTTTTAGGAATTTAAACAACAATTGGCAATAAAGCAACAAGACGATATACGATCTGTGTGTGTGTGTGTGTGTGTGTGTGTGTGTGTGTGTGTGTGTGTGTCTGAGTGCGCGGAGGCATGTTCTGATTCTAGTTCTGGTTCTCTTCTGAGGGCCTGGAGGTCTGGAGGGTCCCACACATGAATCGCCACTAGCAGAACTGTGTCAGAATGGGGTCATGGAACGACAGAACAAGGAGGAGGAGGAATGACAGAGCAAGGAGAAAGATGATCAGGGAGAGTGTGATGCTGAGGACTTTGGGGGAAAACAAGTTTCCCACAGCTGTAAACATCTCAACGCTCTGATTCAGATATGAATTGATTCAGGAACTGATTGAGATTTGAACTGATTCATGAACTGATTCATGAACTGATTCATGAACTGATTCATGAACTGATTCATGAACTGATTCATGAATCAGGATGAGCATTTGGGGTGTTGTCTCTCAGAGAGAGAGAGGGCAGAGGTTTCTGCGTTGGCAATAAGTACCAACTGCATGTTTTCCATGCATGGCAATAAAGCATAATTGAATTGATATTTACCAGAAACACATACATGTTGACCAACTCTGGGGGAATTCCCCAGAAGGAGTGTAATAATGATTCACCACTAGAGCAATCTGTCTTCTTACTAATGAGGAAGAATGTCTGTCCATCTGCCAACTCCAAACACCATGTCACTCATAGACCTGAAAAATCTGGAACTCTCTCTCTCTCTCTCTCTCTCTCTCTCTCTCTCTCTCTCTTTCTCTCTCCTTCTCCTTCCATCCCTCTCTTTCTCTCTTGCTTCCTCACTCTCTCTCCTCCCTGTCTATCTCTTTATCTCCCCCTCTCCCCCCCCCCCTCCCCCTCACTCCCTCTCTTCCCCTCACTCCCTCACTCACTCTCTTTCTGAGTCATTGAGACTTCGCCCCAACACGACTCACCAAGAACAACAATGACCTAGAGTGGTGATGTCATCCTCTCTGACAGGGTCCTGCTGCACGTGTGCCATGTGAGTTAACCTGTGAGGTAACACTCTGACCCTTGAGCCCTGATGCCACCCTGAACACGGCTCAACACACACACACACACACACACACACACAGGCACAACTGTTGTGTCCGTATTATTTTTCATGACAGAGCTCCTGACTCTCTTGGACGGAGGGTGTTGCTATTAAGGAAGTAGGGAGTTGAGAGGTTTTCACAATGATAATTGTTGGAGTTCCAGTGAGAAGTAAAATGCATGCAGGCAGCTGAAAATACACAATTAACCATCATCACTACAGATACATTTTCTGTGTGAGAGAGACAGGGAGAGGGAGAGAGAGAGAGACGGGGAGAGAGGGAGACAGGGAGAGGGAGAGAGAGAGAGA
Organism: Thymallus thymallus; assembly: GCA_023634145.1. Lineage (NCBI taxonomy): Eukaryota > Metazoa > Chordata > Actinopteri > Salmoniformes > Salmonidae > Thymallus > Thymallus thymallus. Next base: position 10,402,179 of record CM042380.1, on the reverse strand, counting down.
CAGGGAGAGAGACAGGGAGAGGGAGAGAGACAGGGAGCGGGAGAGAGAGAGAGACAGGGAGAGAGGGAGACAGGGAGAGAGAGAGACAGGGAGAGGGAGAGGGAGAGAGACAGGGAGCAGGAGAGAGAGAGAGACAGGGAGAGAGAGAGAGAGAGAGAGAGAGAGAGAGAGAGAGAGAGCAGACATTTCCTCAGTGAAAACTATGTACTGAGCAAATGTCAAATTGGCTTTTTACCAAATTACCGTACGACAGACCACGTATTCACCCTGCACACCGTTAATGACAAACAAACAAACCAAAAAAAAGGCAAAGTCTTCTCATGCTTTGTTGATTTAAAAAAAGCCTTTGATTCAATTTGGCATGAGGGTCTGCTATACAAATTGATGGAAAGTGGTGTTGGGGGAAAAACATACGTTATAAAATCCATGTACAGAAACAACAAGAGTGTGGAAAATATTTGCAAAAAACACATTTCTTTCCACAGGGCCGTGGGGTGAGACAGGGATGCAGCTTAAGCTACACCCTCTTCCAGTTGCCAGGACCACAAATACAAATTCCATCAAGACACTGTTGCCCTAGAGCGTACCAAAAACTATACATACCTCAGCCTAAACATCAACACCACAGACAAGGCAAGAAGGGCCTTCTATGCCATCAAAAGTAACATAAAATCCACTAAACGATCTGAGAGACAAGGCAAGAAGGGCCTTCTATGCCATCAAAAGTAACATAAAATTTGACATACTTGAATCAGTTATAGAATAGATATTCCCTTTGTGGTTGTGATGGCTGGGGTCCGCTCACCAACCAAGAATTCACAAAATGGGACAAACACCAACTTGAGACTCTGCATGCAGAATTCTGCAAAAATATCCTCTGTGTACAACGTAAACCACCAAATAATGCATGCAGAGTAGAATTAACTTCCATAACAAAGCCATCACCTACAGAGAGATTAACCTGGAGAAGAGTCCCCTAAGCAAGCTGATTCTAGGGCTCTGTTCATAAACACAAACAGACCCCACAGAGCCCCAGGACAACAACACAATTAGACCCAACCAAATCATGAGAAAACAAAAAGGGAATTACTTGACACATTGGAAAGAATTAACAAAAAACTAGAATGCTATTTGGCCCTAAACAGAGAGTACACAGTGGCAGAATACCTGACCACTATGACTGACCCAAACTTAAGGAAAGCTTTGACTATGTACAGACTCAGTGAGCATAGCCTTGCTATTGAGAAAGGCTGCCGTAGGCAGACCTGGCTCTCAAGAGTAGATAGGCTATGTGCACACTGCCCACAAAATGAGGTGGAAACTGAGTTGCACTTCCTAACTTCCTGCCAAATGTATTACCATATTAGAGACACATACTTCCCTCAGATTAGACAGACCCACAAAGAATTCGAAAACAAATCCAATTTTGATAAACTCCCATATCTACTGGGTGAAATACCAGTGTGCCATCACAGCATCAAGATTTGTGACCTGTTGCAGCAAGAAAAGGTCAACCAGTGAAGAACAAACATCATTGTAAATACAACCTATATATTTGTTAAATGTTTATTTATTTTCATTTTTGTACTTTAACTATTTGAACATCATTATAACACTTTATA
>CM042380.1:10383057-10395557 GCA_023634145.1 Thymallus thymallus | reverse complement strand
GAGGAGAAGCTAGACTTACCGAAGGAGAGCTGGTGTCTTTGCCGTTATTAACGGTAGACAGCGAGCCGGCCAGACAGACTCCGACCCAACCCAGAGCCAGCCGGGCCAAGCGGAGGGGAGGAGGGACAGACGCCCTCAAAGGGTAGGCAATTGCTCTATCTATTATCACTTATCCCTAATGAGACAATCACCAGCACCTTAACTTACTTTACATATTGTAGGCATAGTCTAATTAAATTGTTAGTAATTGTCTGTTGTATAATCACATTGTATAACCTCTACATAATTATAGTAAATCTATACGTTTTTAAACACGTGTTCTGTAGGTAGTTAACCTGTCACAGTGTCATGCATGTAGTCCTACATTATATATCACACTGTATTGATGGGGGAGAAGTTAGTTGCTTACTCAATCAATAATCTACAGTATTATAAGCATCCTCATTCTCCCTCACTAATGCACTTTCAATAAGAATCTGAGAGGTTAGAAATGGTATTGTTATGCTTATTGTATTGTCTGTTGTAGCAACCTGTCAAACCTGGCTACACTTCTGCAGGCTACTGCTGTGGTCTACTAGTCAGGTCATTACTACCTATGTAGGCCTACTGCTGTGGTCTACTGGCCAGGTCATTACTACCTCTGTAGGCCTACTGCTGTGGTCTACTGGCCATGTCATTACTACCTCTGTAGGCCTACTGCTGTGGTCTACTGGCCAGGTCATTACTACCTCTGTAGGCCTACTGCTGTGGTCTACTGGCCAGGTCATTACTACCTCTGTAGGCCTACTGCTGTGGTCTACTGGCCATGTCATTACTACCTCTGTAGGCCTACTGCTGTGGTCTACTGGCCAGGTCATTACTACCTCTGTAGGCCTACTGCTGTGGTCTACTAGTCAGGTCATTACTACGTCTGTAGGCCTACTGCTGTGGTCTACTAGTCAGGTCATTACTACCTCTGTAGGCCTACTGCTGTGGTCTACTGGCCAGGTCATTACTACCTCTGTAGGCCTACTGCTGTGGTCTACTAGTCAGGTCATTACTACCTCTGTAGGCCTACTGCTGTGGTCTACTGGCCAGGTCATTACTACCTCTGTAGGCCTACTGCTGTGGTCTACTAGTCAGGTCATTAACTGTAGGCCTACTGCTGTGGTCTACTAGTCAGGTCATTACTACCTCTGTAGGCCTACTGCTTTGGTCTACTAGTCAGGTCATTACTACCTCTGTAGGCCTACTGCTGTGGTCTACTAGTCAGGTCATTACTACCTCTGTAGGCCTACTGCTGTGGTCTACTAGTCAGGTCATTACTACCTCTGTAGGCCTACTGCTGTGGTCTACTAGTCAGGTCATTACTACCTCTGTAGGCCTACTGCTTTGGTCTACTAGTCAGGTCATTACTACCTCTGTAGGCCTACTGCTTTGGTCTACTAGTCAGGTCATTACTACCTCTGTAGGCCTACTGCTGTGGTCTACTAGTCAGGTCATTACTACCTCTGTAGGCCTACTGCTGCGGTCTACTAGTCAGGTCATTACTACCTCTGTAGGCCTACTGCTGTGGTCTACTAGTCAGGTCATTAACTGTAGGCCTACTGCTGTGGTCTACTAGTCAGGTCATTACTACCTCTGTAGGCCTACAGCTGTGGTCTACTAGTCAGGTCATTACTACCTCTGTAGGCCTACTGCTGTGGTCTACTAGTCAGGTCATTACTACCTCTGTAGGCCTACTGTTGTGGTCTACTGGTCAGTGGTCATTACTGAAGACAAGGTCACAGGAGAGTTTTAACATTTTCTGTTTTTACTTTGTTGAGAATGCTGTCGCTGGACCCCAACAGGTGGGACTCTCTGTGATGGGAAGTTAGGAGGAAAGTTTAGTAATTAAATACTGGCAAGAATATCACATTCCTGTCGGCTGCAATAATAAATTATGTCCAAACAAAGGAGACTATTGGCGGTGTGGGCCTGTCGGAATGCCTGCTGGATGGAGAGAGAAAGGGAGGGAGGGATGGAGAGAGAGAGCGAGAGAGACAGAGAAGAAGTTTAATATTTTCTCTAGTCCTAAAAACCACACCCTGCTTTCTAAAGCACATCAGCAGCTGTACACAGTGGGTCACTACTTGAGAGGTGTGTGTGTGTGTGTGTGCATATCTGTGTGTGTGTGTATGTGTGAGCTTGTGTGTATCTATATGTTTGTGTGCGTGTGCTTGTACCTGTGTGTATGTGTGTGTGTGTGTGTGTGTGTGTGTGTGTGCATGAGGATTTTAGACAGCTGATACTGGTCATAGATAGATCAATGCCTATTCTCCAGGGTTTTAAGTGTGTTTATTCTGAGTTAATTAATCAGAACCGTTCTCCATACAGGCAGTGTGACTATAAACTGTCACAGTGACAGATCAAGTTCTGCAGTTTGGAATTCAGGCCACTAGATTGTGCTGTTTCCCCACTGGCATTATAGTCACTAGATGTAGCCCAGGCACAGAGTGTTGCAACCCATTAATTACTAAACAGTCTGAAAGCGTGCTATGCTGTGTGAAACCTTTCTTCCTATTACACAACAACCAAACTCTCTTTGATAATTGTCCCCCCACGATGAAATCAGGAAGGGGACTGTGGATCTGTGTCCGTCACAGCACTGGCCCTATTTTTGTGGGGGATGACATGTTTACTGTTGCCTTGTTCACAATTACATTGATCCCATGACTACTGGGGCCAAGCTTCCTGCAATTCAGGACTTATATACTAGGCAGTGTTCGAGGAAAGCCCCAAAAATGGTCAAAGACTCCAGTCACCCAAGTCATAGACTGTTCACTCTGCTACCGCAGGGCAAGCGGTACCGGAGTTCCAATTCTAGGACCAAAAGGCTCCTTAACAGCTTCTACCCCCAAGCTATAAGACTGCTGAACAATTAATCAAATGGCCACCCAGACTATTTACATTGACCCCCCCCCTCCCCTTCATTTGTTTTACACTGCTGCTACCCACTGTCTATTATCTATGCATAGTCACTTTATCCCTACCTAAATGTACAAATGACCTCGACTAACCTGTAACCCCACACATTGACCCATGTATATAGCCTTGTTATTGTTATTTTATTGTGCTACTTTTTGATCATTTTTTACTTTTATTTACAAGGGAATTTTACGGTAAGGTCTATACCTGTTGTATTCGGCGCATGTGACAAAAGTTTGATTCGATTTGATTCATATACTGTATCATTGAGATCCACTAATTCACTACATCTTCAAGCTTCGATTCAACCAGTTGTGTTAGTGCTGGGTTGGAAAAAAATGTGCAGCACAGGCAGGGAGTCTCCAGGCAGGACCATGGTTGTAGAATGAAGTGTCAGTGTGTGATCTCCAGAAAGTGTCTGTCTCTCCTCTCCTGCAGGCCCAATGTGTGTGGCTCTCGTTTCAACGCCTACTGCTGTCCAGGATGGAAGACTCTGACCGCGGGCAACCAGTGCATCGTCCGTGAGTCTTTCTCTCTCTCTCTTTTTTCTATCTACTATCTCTTATCTAAACTCCATGGTTTTCTAACTCAAAACCCAATGGTACAGTATATTACAATTTGTTCTCTACTGTTTGTAGTTGATGTATGTGGGAAAATGTGTTCTTGGGAAGCCTAACATACATATTGTGCATGTGTTATAGTAATATGCCTGTGTAGGTAAGTTAGGGTGTACTGTATGTCTTATAGTAATATGCCTGTGTAGGTAAGATAGGGTCCGACCCAGTCCTGTTCCAGAACACTGTGGTTCCGGCCCACAATGCCCTGTGGTGCAGTAGGGAGGCGGCCCAGCTCTCTCTGTGGGCAGCTAGCGCTGTTTGTCCAATTAGCTTAGCCAGACACAGCATGGCTCTGAGATAACTAACTCATTAATACTTAGCTATCCAGTCATACTCTTATAAGACTGGAAATCAAAATGTACAAGACGCGCTGGACTGAAGGTGTTTAACCCTCAAGCTACCAATGACCCCAGCCAGTAGGCTAATTATGTACGTGGGAACAACATGAATGCTGTTAGGTTGAGGGATAGGGGAGTACCAGCTCCAGTCTGCCTGCCTGAATACAGTCGTTAAGTCTGTACTGTAAGTCCACCCAAAAGTAGTGAATACTGGGTAGAAAATAGCAGCACAGCATTCCTGCAAGATGGGCTGCAGTATTACAGTAATATACCCCAGATGGACTCCAGTATTACAGTAATATACCCCAGATTGGATCAAGTATTACAGTAATATACCCCAGATGGGCTCCAGTATTACAGTAATATACCCCAGATGGGCTCCAGTATTACAGTATTATACCCCAGATGGGCTCCAGTATTACAGTAATATACCCCAGATGGGCTCCAGTATTACAGTCATATACCCCAGATGGGCTCCAGTATTACAGTCATATACCCCAGCCCAGCCATGATGAGGGCTGAGCAACAGAACAGCCATATTTGGTCAACAGGAGTTTTATGTTTCAACTGAACTATACAGTGAGTGACCGAAGGGGGATAAACTACTGACAGGCAACAGAAACCCTTCTATTATAAACTAGAGGGCCCAGAGTTTTTCCTAACCAGGTAACCTGACCATAAAACACTCTAGGTCGTATTGGCATATCATTTGCATTTGCTCTCCTGTAAGAATAGGAAAATATATGTAATATCCTCCTCATACTCAGCTCTGATGACTGGGTTTATTGATCCATGCAGACTGTGTGTGGTTATGAGTGTTGCACTGACATGTGTTGTCTCTCTGGTCCTCTGCAGCCATCTGTCGGAGCTCGTGTGGAGACGGTTTCTGCTCCAGACCCAACATGTGTACCTGTCCTACCGGATCCATCGCTCCTTCTTGTGGATCCAAGTCAGGTACTGTCAGACCAACACCAGAGTAGAACAATAAGATATAATTATGTATAACAGTGTACTGTATATCAATCGTATCTCAACACATTCAGATAGAACACTGCCTTACACGGACTATGTCTTTAAACGCTTTTGGGCTGGATTCAATCCGTAGCGCCGAAGATCTGCGTTGAAGCCAGTTGAAATGTAAAGGTAATTTTTTATTGAGATGACATATAGAGCGCTTACCGTGAATGCAGTAAAAAGCGTAAACATTGCCTTTAAATTTCAATAACGCTATAATGTTGATCTTCGGCGCTACTGATTGAATCCAGCCCCTAGTTTCACTGTGTGAACCAGATAGATGTGAACTGTGTTTTGGAAGGAACAGCCTTATTCCCAGGCCCACCACACCACACCCCAGCCCACATCCGACTGCAGTCCTATCACCACATTACTTTAGCCTGGTTTCCATTCTTCCATTTGAAAAGCCTTTCACTGCCACTACTAACAAGGACGTCAACATATGAAACAGATAATAGATACATGTATGAGAAATGTTTCTTGGACCCAGTTAGCCAACACTAGGCCCACCACACCCCATCCTTCTGCTTCCCTCTAACTCTCCTCTGTGGATTTCACTGTTACACCACTGAAGTCTGCAACATGGGAACTGTCATATTTGTAACGTTTTTCCCGCAGGGCAGCATAAACAATGTCTGATGTTGAGAGGTGTGAAACAGAGAACTCAGACGCAGAAATCTGATCTGTTTCCTTCTCTGGAGAACTGAGATTCAGAGTTACGGAGCTACAGAGTTAGAGAGCTGCAAGGCTGGGCTGTTAGGGCTGATGGAGGGAGGGTGGGAGGGAAGGAGGGATGGAGGGAGGAGAGGGAGGGTGGGAGGGAGAGAGGGAGGCTGTTGTTTTGGCAGTGATCGCTACAGACCAGATTGTTTTGTGGTTTCCACCATGACTATTGGATGATGTCATATCCTGTTTCAGGGTTCTCCCTCCCTCTTGGTCGTGTGTGTGCTGGGAGCAGGGGGGTGTTCAGTAGGGCAAACCATAGCAAAACACTTTGAAATACAGAAATTAAAAGGTAGTACCACCCTTTTTCACTGTTTCAAAACGTTTTCTCCTGTTTCTTGCCTACTGAAAAGACTAGCTACACAGAATTAAAAATATGCAACGACACCACAGAAACTCAACATAACTCTCCAAAAACAACCCACGATACATTACATCACAGAGCTCATAAATATTTGATCTATGTTGCCATGCCGCTCTCCCTTGAATAGCAGCTGAACTGTGAAAGCTGATTGTTCAGTCTCAGGGCAGAATGGGTGTGTGTGTTGGATGGATTCCATAGTCAACATCTACTAATCCTTGTTGCAGCGCTGAGCAGAGCAGCTCAGAGCAGTGTTGGGCCGTGTGCTCATCCGTTTTCACACCATCAATTTGAGCAAATATTATATCTGAATGGGATTTATGATAAACACAATTCGGAGGGAATGTCAGTCTCTGGTGTGGAACTGTATGTTGGTGTATGGGTTTTGTATACTGACTGTAACAACCCCCCCCCCCCCCCCCCCCCCCCCCCCTTTTCTCTCTCTCTTACTCTCTCTCTCTCTCTCTCTCTCTCTCCCACCAGTCCAAAACTGTAACATCCGCTGTATGAACGGTGGGAGCTGTACTGAGGACCACTGCCAGTGTCAGAAAGGATACGTGGGAAACCACTGTGGTCAACGTAAGAACCGCTATATACACACAACCATTATATGACTACTTTACAACTACTACACAACAATTACACAACCCCTACAAAACCACTATACAACCAATATTCAACCACCATGTAAACACTGTATAAACACTATAGGTTGGATCCTAATCTGAGATCTCTGGTGTATTTCTGTCATTCTGTCTCCCATGCAGCGGTTTGTGAGACAGGTTGTCAGAATGGAGGACGGTGTGTGGCTCCTAACCGCTGTGTTTGTACCTACGGCTTCACGGGGGCACAGTGTGAGAGAGGTAGGCTCACAGTTCTCATTTATACAGTCGTATGCAAAAGTTTGGGCACCCCTGACAATTTCCATGATTTCCATTTATAAATAATTGGGTGTTTGGATCAGCAATTTCATTTTGATCTATCAAATAACTGATGGACACAGTAATATTTCAGTAGTGAAATTAGGTTTATTGGATTAACAGAAAATGTGCAATATGCATCAAAACGAAATTAGACAGGTGCATAAATTGGGCACCCCAACAGAAAAATCACATCAATATTTAGTAGAGCCTCCTTTTGCTAAAATAACAGCCTCTAGACACTTCCAATAGCCTCTAATGAGTGTCTGGATTCTGGATTAAGGTATTTCCTTACAAAACATCTCCAGTTCAGTTAGGTTTGATGGTTGCCGAGCATGGACAGCCCGCTTCAAATCATCCCACAGATTCTCAATGATATTCAGGTCTGGGGACTGGGATGGCCATTCCAGAACATTGTACTTGCTCCTATGCATAAATGCCCGGGTAGATTTTGAGCAGTGTTTTGGGTCGTTGTCTTGTTGAAATATCCAGCCCCGGCGTAACTTCAACTTTGTGACTGATTCTTCAACATTATTCCCAAGAATCTGCTGATATTGAGTGGAATCCATGCAACCCTCAACTTTAACAAGATTCCCACTACCGGCACTGGCCACACAGCCCCACAGCATGATGGAACCCCCACCAAATTTTACTGTGGGTAGCAAGTGTTTTTCTTGGAACGCTGTGTTCTTTTCCCGCCATGCATAACGCCCCTTGTTATGACCAAATAACTCAATCTTTGTTTCATCAGTCCACAGCACCTTATTCCAAAATGAAGCTGGCTTGTCCAAATGTGCATTTGTGGCGTGTGTGCAGAAAAGGCTTCTTCCGCATCACTCTCCCGTACAGCTTCTCCTTGTGCAAAGTGCGCTGAATTGTTGAACGATGCACAGTGACACCATCTGCAGCAAGATGATGTTGTAGGTCTTTGGAGGTGGTCTGTGGGCTGTTTTTGACCGTTCTCACCATCCTTCACCTTTGCCTCTCCGATATTTTACTTGGCCTGCCACTTCTGGTCTTAACAAGAACTGTGCCTGTGGTCTTCCATTTCCTCACTATGTTCCTCACAGTGGACACTGACAGCTTACATCTCTGCGATAGCTTTTTGTAGCCTTCCCCTAAACCATAATGTTGAACAATCTTTGTTTTCAGGTCATTTGAGAGTTGTTTTGAGGCCCCCATGTTGTCACTCTTCAGAGGAGAGTCAACGAGAACAACAACTTGCAATTGGCCACCTTAAATACCTTTTCTCATGATTAGATGCAATTGTCTATGAAGTTCAAGGCTTAATGAGCTCACCAAACCAATTGTGTGTTCCAATTAATCAGTGCTAAGTAGTTACAGGTATTCAAATCAACAGAATGACAAGGGTGCCCAAATGTTTGCATAGCCTATTTTTCACATCTGATTTAATTTCATACAACTTAATATTGCTACACTAAAAATCTTTGTCTGGACAATACCCCAGTACTCAGCTTTTATTAGAAAATGAATGGCATGCCACTGTGATCATTTTCTGTGACGACAGAGTAAATTATTATGCAGCCTCAGAGGGGTGCCCAAACTTTTTCATACGACTGTACCTCTTGTCTGTCTGTCTGTCAGAATTTATACTTTCTTACTTCAGAATGAGGACAGCTGACAGTGTTGATAGCTTGACATATCTGCTTCATACATAACAGTCTGTTTTATTGTCCAGAACATGGTTTGTTGTTGAACACTGCGCCTGTCACGCTTGTGTTCCTAAATGACGGTTATTTTCCACATCTGCTGAAAAACTGAGCTCTGGAAAATGTCCTGGCCTTTTGGATGTTTGCTGTTGGTTGCCCCCACCAGCCTCCTGAGGTGGTCGGAACTCTGGTGAAAAATATGGAGTTATTTTTGTGCCATTAGTATTGCAAATAAAAATAATGATATTGAAAGCAAGAAGCTTTTCGACTTCAGAAGCTTTTCTTGATATTAATGACACAAAAGTCATTCCTTAGAAAACACGCACACACACAAGCTTTCACGCACACACAAAAATGCACACACGCACACATATACACACACACACACATGTACACACACACACACACACACACACACACACACACACACACACACACACACACACACACACACACACACACACACACACACACACACACACAAACACAAAAAAGCACACAAAAAAATGCACACACGCACACATATACACACAGACAGAGGAGATGCAAGACGTACGCAGGTCTCTGTCTCTAGCGATGGTGTGACCTTGTAAAGATAATATTTAGTTTAACAGCAGAACACTAATTGCTGTCCTCCTCACTCACTTTACTTTGAAATGGCCTCATTGCCTCTAATTCCTTCAGGATTACTGATAACTGGCAGGATAGATTTGGTTCTGGGGAGAAGCTCTCTGTTTATCTGAAATTATTTGGTCCTTCCTCTGACAGAGCTGACACAGGGTACAATGTGTGTGTTTGTTCTGTGTGTGTGTGGGTTCTGTGTGTGTGTGTGGGTTCTGTGTGTGTGTGTGTTCTGTGGGTGTGTGTTCTGTGTGTGTTTTCTGTGTGTGTCTGTCCTGTATGTGTGTGTTCTGTGTGTGTGTGTGTGTGTGTGTGTGTGTGTGTGTGTGTGTGTGTGTGTGTGTGTGTGTGTGTGTGTGTGTGTGTGTGTGTGTGTGTGACGGGAAGCTTTCCTCCATCTTCACTCTTCTCTCCTAACTGGGTCTATTTGACACAGATGTGATGAAAGTTAAGTTTACCGAATCAGTGTGTGTGTCCATGTACAGTATGTTTCTGTGTGTTTCTGTGTGTGTGTGTGTGTGTTTTGAATGTGCATACGTGCTTCTGTGTGCGAGTGGGAAGTAAACGCTACACGTGTGTGTTGCCAAGGCATTCTGTTTTGTTGTTGTTGCGGTATTCACATGCAAACTGGAAACACAGAAACCTGTGTGTGAAAACTATTGTGGTAGTTTTAGTTTGAGCAGCAGTGTGTTCTACATGCTTCTGAAGTAGCAAATACTTGTAACTTTCCAAAAATTCCCTAGTTTTGCAGAAATCCTGGAAGGACGATTCTGTATTTCCTGCTCATTCCCTCCTGATCCCGGGAATCTTTCAACCAGGATATCTGCTAAATCTGGGAATTTTGGGAACGTTACCGGAATTTTGCAAACCTATACAGTAGTAGAGGCATAAAGTATGGGATACGCAGCTATGTGAGGTTATGTTACTTCCTCTGGTGTTTCCTTGGCCGTATTCCACCACCTCCCCAGGGTATGACTTCCTACTGCACATGCACATGCACACATCCCGCGCACACGTGCACATGCGGGCACGCACGCACGGACACACACACAGAACACACACACACATGCTACACACTTTAATGCTATTTCCAGCCTGCTAGTCGTGATGTTATTGCATTAGACGACCAGTAGACATGATTCAGTCACTGGGGGTGACATAGAAATATAATGAATAGAACGGACAAATCATTGACTTGAGTCACTGGGGGTGTGAGGCTTGTCTCCAGGGTAGTTAGTGTTCTGGATGGATTCACTGGGGGTGTGAGGCTTGTCTCCAGAGCCCAGTTTTTCAAAAGCCATCTATATGGATTTCACCTATCCGATAGGATTAAATTCATAGAAATATAATGAATAGAACAGACAAATCATTGACTTGAATGGGCACTGCCATTCTATTAATTATATTTGTATGCATTTCATCCTATCAAAATCCTGATATATAACCTTTGAAAACCTGGGCCCAGATGAATATCTATTAAACTAATATGACTTTCCTGTATGTGTGGCTGGATCTATGTATTCTCCTAGGGTTACAGATTAGATTTCTTTATTTGCGGAAATTCTAAGCGGAGATGTAATCACGCGCTGTATTTAGCGTTCCTGTAGAGCACAGTATCTGTAGCGCTGTGTATGACGCTGTTGCTGTCTAGTCATCACGGGATAGATAGCTGCTGCTGCTGAGAGACTGGAACATAACATAATACAACACAACATGACTGAGTTCAGTTCTTTAGTCTGAAAACCTGGTGACTTTCTCCTATTAGTCAGTGTTCCACCTCACTGCAAACCTCTGCAGATAACTACACTGTGTGTTTGTGTCTATCCCTAGAGAATGCCCCACCCTGATACTGGGCTTAGAACTCAACCAGCTGAGGAACACATGTACACAGGCACACATGCACGCACGCACTTACATACAGTACATACTGCTCGTCGAACATCTCATTCCAAAATCATGGGCATTAATATGGAGTTGGTCCCACCTTTGCTGCTATAACAACCTCCACTCTTCTGGGAAGGCTTTCCACTAGATGTTGGAACATTGCTGCGGGGACTTGCTTCCATTCAGCCACAACAGCATTAGTGAGGTTGAGCACTGATGTTGGGGGATTAGGCCTGGCTTGCAGTCTGTGTTACAATTCATCCTAAAGATGTTCGATGGGGTTGAGGTCAGGGCTCTGTGCAGGCCACTCATGTTCTTCCACACTGATCTCGACAAACTATTTCTGTATGGACCTCGCTTAGTGCATGGGGCCATTGTCATGCTTAAACAGGAAAGGGCCTTCCTCAACAGTTGGCACCAGATTTGAGGGAGAGGGAGAGAGAAAGGGAGAGAGAAAGGTAGAGAGGAAGGGAGAGAGGAAGATAGAGAGGAAGGGATAGTGAGAGAGGAAGGGAGAGGGAGAGAGAAAGGGAGAGGGAGAGAGAAAGGGAGAGAGAAAGGGAGAGGGAGAGAGAAAGGGAGAGGGAGAGAGAAAGAGAGAGAGGAAGATAGAGAGGAAGAAAGAGGGGGAGAGGGAGAGAGAAAGGGATAGAGGAAAGGAAAGAGGAAGGGAGAGAGAGAGGGAGAGAGAAAGGGAGAGAGAACGGGAGAGAGGAAGGGAGAGGGAGAGAGGAAGAGAGAGAGGAAGGGAGAGAGAGCGAAAGGGAGAGAGAGAGGAAGGGAGAGAGAAAGAAAGGGTGAGAGGAAGGGAGAGGGAGAGAGAAAGGGTGAGGGAGAGAGGAAGGAAGAGGGAGAGAGGAAGGGAGAGGGAGCGAGAAAGGGAGAGAGGAAGGGAGAGAGAGAGGAAAGGAGAGGGTTAGAGGAAGGGAGAAAGGGAGATAGGAAGGGAGAGAGGAAGGGAGAGCGAGAGAGGAAGGGAGAGGAAGGGTGTGCGTCTAGCAGAGAAAAGGTGTTACAGATATACAGATTTCTGTATAAACACGATATCTGGAGTGTCTCCAGGAAAGCCAGTTGACCAGTTCATGATGGGTTTCCCCTCTTTCCTTCCCCTCTTGTCTTCTCTTCTCTTCACACCAGACCTACTGCTGTTGTGGAAACACTCAGGTATCGTCTAGTGCCATGAGGCTTTTCTGACCATGTGACCTGAACATGTGACCCTAGTCATGAGTCTTACCGTAGTTCTGCAGAGGTTCAGATTGGAACTCTTCTGGAATGAAATGAGTCATTATGACTAATCAAAACATCCAGTTCGTGACCAATAAATGGCAGACTTTTTTTATTTAGATAATGTGTAAAAGTTAGTTCTAAAGTAGAACACAAACAAGTTGATCATGACACTTTTACTT
>CM042380.1:10378057-10380557 GCA_023634145.1 Thymallus thymallus | reverse complement strand
ATGTGCCAGGGCCAGCTGACGGGCATCGTGTGTACCAAGACACTGTGCTGTGCCACCGTGGGGAGGGCTTGGGGACACCCCTGTGAGATGTGCCCCGCCCAGCCTCACCCCTGCAGGAGAGGATTTATACCCAACCACCGCACTGGGGCCTGCCAAGGTACAGTAACACACCTGTGCTCAGTGTAGGTGTGTGTGTGTGTGTGTGTGTGTGTGTGTGTGTGTGTGTGTGTGTGTGTGTGTGTGTGTGTGTGTGTGTGTGTGTGTGTGTGTGTGTGTGTGTGTGTGTGTGTGTGTGTGTGTGTGTGTGTGTGTGTGTGTGTGTGTGTGTGTGTGTGTGTGTGTGTGTGTGTGTGTGTGTGTGTGTGTGTGTGTTCGTCTCTCCCTCTTTCTCCATCTTAACTCCCCCCCCCCCTCCCTTTACCCATCCAGAGGATTAGGTTAATTGGGTTAAATGATGGCTGGGTGTCAGGTTACCTACTGGGTCAGGAATGCCGGCAGACACCCACCGCGGCGGGACTGTCAGAGAGAGGCACACGGGTCAGTGGCAGCGCCACGTGGGTGAGCAGCTAATTTCTGGTAACACAGCAATGGTCCAGCCCTGACCCAGACCCAACATTATTATGGTCCAGCCCTGACCCAGACCCAACAACATTATGGTCCAGACCTGACCCAGACCCAGCAACATTATGGTCCAGTCTTTACCCAGACCCAACAACATTATTGTCCAGCCCTGACCCAGACCCAACATCATTATGGTCCAGCTCTGACCCAGACCCAACAACATTATGGTCCAGTCTTTACCCAGACCCAACAACATTATGGTCCAGCCCTGACCCAGACCCAGCAACATTATGGTCCAGTCTTTACCCAGACCCAACAACATTATGGTCTAGCCTTGACCCAGACCCAGCAACATTATGGTCCAGTCTTTACCCAGACCCAACAACATTATGGTCTAGCCCTGACCCAGACCCAACATTATTAGCAGAAACAGACCATCCTTCTCTCTCTCGAATTAGAACTCTCTGTCTGTCTGGGCAATGTCCCTCCATCCCTCCACTGTCCTTCTGACATTTTAGCCCATGGGTGTCATTTTTCCCTGCAGGTCGCATTCGGTCTTCATCGAGATTCGTAAGTTTTGATGCTCCCTAACTGTCTAGCTTTCGTTTTGATGACTGTTATCAAGCTGGGCAGAGTGGAGAGACTGTAAATGACTGTTATCAATCTGGGCAGAGTGAAGAGACTGTAAATGTAGGTCTACAGTCGTGGCCAAAAGTTTTGAGAATGACACAAGTATTGGTCTCAACAAAGTTTGCTGCCTCAGTGTTGATGATGGCAATTTGCATATACTCCAGAATGTCATGAAGAGTGATCAGATGAATTGCAATTAACAGCAAAGTCCCTCTTTGCCATGAAAATGAACTTAATCCCCAAAAACATTTCCACTGCATTTCAGCCCTGCCACAAAAGGACCAGCTGCCATCATGTCAGTGATTGTCTCGTTAACACAGGTGAGAGTGTTGACGAGGACAAGGCTGGAGATCACTCGGTCATGCTGATTGAGTCAGAATAACAGACTGGAAGCGTTAAAAGGAGGGTGGTGCTTGAAATCATTGTTCTTCCTCTGTCAACCATGGTTACCTGCAAGGAAACACGTGCCGTCATCATTGCTTTGCACAAAAAGGGCTTCACAGGCAAGGATATTGCTGCTGGTAAGATTGCACCTAAATCAACAATTTATCGGATCATCAAGAACTTCAAGGAGAGAGGTTCAATTGTTGTGAAGAAGGCGTCAGGGCGCCCAAGAAAGTCCAGCAAGCGCCAGGACCGTCTCCTAAAGTTGATTCAGCTGCGGGATCGGGCCACCACCAGTGCAGAGCTTGCTCAGGAATGGCAGCAGGCAGGTGTGAGTGCATCTGCACGCACAGTGAGGCAAAGACTTTTGGAGGATGGCCTGGTGTCAAGAAGGGCGGCAAAGAAGCCACTTCTCTCCAGGAAAAATATCAGGGACAGACTGATATTCTGCAAAAGGTACAGGGATTGGACTGCTGAGGACTGGGGTAGAGTCATTTTCTCTGATGAATCCCCTTTCCGATTGTTTGGGCCATCCGGAAAACACCTTGTCCGGAGAAGACAAGGTGAGCACTACCATCAGTCCTGTGTCATGCCAACAGTAAAGCATCCTGGAACCATTCATGTGTGGGGTTGCTTCTCAGCCAAGGGAGTGGGCTCACTCACAACTTTGCCTAAGAACACAGCCATGAATAAAGAATGGTACCAACACATCCTCCGAGAGCAACTTCTCCCAACCATCCAAGAACAGTTTGGTGACGACCAATGCCTTTTCCAGTATGATGGAGCACCTTGCCATAAGGCAAAAGTGATAACTAAGTGGCTCGGGGAACAAAACATCGACATTTTGGGTCCATGGCCAGGAAATTCCCCAGACCTTAATCCCATTGAGAATTTGTGATCGATCCTCAAGAGGCGGGTGGACAAA
>CM042380.1:10348057-10373057 GCA_023634145.1 Thymallus thymallus | reverse complement strand
CAATGAGAAACAGCAATGGTCCACTGGCCAGGGGTTTGATGACTGTGCATGTTAGGAACACACACATACACACACACACACACACACACACACACACACACACACACACACACACACACACAAACACCATTAACTTTCCTCCAAACAGAGAGAGCAGTAAATCAGGATTGGATCGGTTCAGTCCGACCCACAAAGGATCCGACAGGAATCCGGGTCAAAGTGGTCAAATTGACACACACACAGACACACACACACACACACACACACACACAGCAGCCCCCCCAGGAAAGGATGTTTGTGAGGAAGGAATGTTCGCTATGAGCCTTCTGCTCCATAGAGAGAGCTGCTGGACCAGACATATCTATCTGTTTCTCACCAATACTACACGCTAATATGAACATCAACAAGCTCTGGCTCTGTGTTTAGATGTTTGTCCTCTTCCCTCCTCTATCCCCTCCTCTCTCTCTCTCCCTCCCTTTCCTTCCCCTCATCTTCCTCTGTCTCTCTTCCTCACTCCCTTCCCCTCACCCCCCTTAACTTAGAATCACGGAGTCCCAATAGCCTGTTATCTCTCTAGATATCTATGGCGGGTATTTCTATGATGTGTTTGGTATACAACATGTGTTGTGTGGTTTTGTCTTTCTCCAGATGCCCGGGGTGGGTACTGCTATGCCAGCCTGCTGAACGGACGTTGTGCCAACCAGAACTCCCAGCTGCTGACCAAGATACAGTGCTGCTGTGATAGCGGGCGCTGCTGGTCGGACGGATCCAATCCCGAGTTGTGCCCCATGACGGGGACTGGTATGTACTGACCCAAGTACTGGTGCACGATCATCAATTATTTTCACTTAAGCACTTTAGATATAGATTATTCTTCTCTATTTGGTCATATTTCTATGTGTCTATCTCTCTGCTCTAGATGAGTACCAGAAGCTGTGCACACAGGTGCTGACCGGTCCAGGAGAGGGGCCTCTCCCAGGTGGTCGGGGGCCTGTCCCAGGTGGTCGGGGGCCTCTCCCAGGTGGGGAAGGTGAAAGACCAGGAGTTCCCCAAGTCCCAGGTATCTACCCAAGACCACCCTACCCAGGCCCACCAATCCCTTTCCAGCCTCCGCCTGGACCAGGCCAATACCCTGGACCCAGTAAGTAGTACCCTGACCTCTTACCCCTGACCCCTCACCCCTGACACCTCCTCACATGTTCAAATCAGAATCAGATTACAACCTTCATGGTTAAAAAATATCCTTCAGCATTGGTTAACAGAATGAATAGAGGTGCATGTGTAATGTAATGTCTCTTATGAAAATGAATGTGGTAACCCCTCTTTCTGTCTCTCACCCCCCTTCTCTCTCTCCCTGCCTCTCCTCTCCCCACGACATCTTTCTCCCTCTCCCCTCCCTCTCCTCTCCCCCTCTCCTCTCCCCCTCTCCTCTCTTCTCCCACTCCAGTCATCATCCAGACCCAGAACATCAGTACCAGCATTACTAACATGTGTGAGGTGTACAGGAACCTGTGTCTGAACGGCCGCTGTGTCCCCTCCCCTGGAAGCTACCGCTGTGACTGTAACATGGGCTTCAGACTAGACTCACGAGGAGAGTGTATCGGTGAGGGATGGAGCAATGGATGAGGGAGGGAGGGAGGGAGGGAGGGAGAGGGCAGGAAGGTGAGGGGAGGAGGGAGAGAGGGATGGAGGAGAGAGGAGAGCGAGGGAAGGAGGGATAAGGGAGGAAGTGTGGAAAAGAGGGAAGGGTGGGTGGGAGGGAGGGAGGGAGGGAGACAGATGAACAGAGTTTGGTTCTTACGAGCAGTGTGTGTGTGTGTGTTTGCTCTACAGATGATGATGAGTGTGAGCGGAACCCGTGTGTGAACGGAGAGTGTGTGAACACGGCTGGATCCTACTTCTGCCAGTGTCCTGCTGGCTTCCAGTCTACTGCTACCAGGACAGAGTGCAGAGGTAAGACGCACACACACACTATCGGAGTGTGTTAGAGTGGTGAGAATATCATGTCCTGTGTGTGTGCGTTTCAGACCTGGATGAGTGTGTGGCCAATGGACGTATCTGTAACAATGGAAGGTGTGTGAACACTGAGGGGAGCTTCCACTGTGTCTGCAACGCAGGTTTTGAGATCTCAACTGACGGGAAGAACTGTCAAGGTCTGTCTCAAACACACCACTCTCTCTGTTTCTCTTTGTTTCTCTCTGTTGATCTCTGTTTCTCTCTCTCTATCTCACAATTTTCATTTGAATTTGCTTCATTGACATGACTTATTGATACATATTGTCATATACATGTCTCTATCTGTTTCTCTCTCTCTCTCTTTCTCTCTCTGTCGCTCTCTCTCTCTGTTTCTCTCTCTCCCTCTCACTCAATCTGTCTCTCTGTTAATCTCTCTCTGTCCCTCTGTTTCTCTCTCTGTCTCACTGTCTCTCTTTGTTTCTGTCATTCTTTCTTTCTCTCAATCTTGATCTTAATTAATCTTCAATCTTAGCTCTGGAACCCTCTACACTACTGAAGTCATGCAGTCGTTCTGTATATTCTAATAGTATATATTTTTATTCATTTTGTTATTGTTATCTATGATGTGTATATATTGTCCTAATATGTCTTGTGTGTGTGTGTGTGTGTGTGGGGGGGGGTGTGTGTGTGTGTGTGTGTGTGTGTGTGTGTGTTTCCCCTCCCCAGACATGGATGAGTGTCTGATCAGGAACATGTGTTTGAATGGAATGTGCATCAACGAGGAGGGAAGCTTTAAATGTATCTGTAAACCTGGCTTCCTGCTCGACCCAACCGGACGCTTTTGTGTAGGTACGTCTGCTGTCCAATCACAACCCTCTGTCTGCCGCATGAAAAGTATCTGAAAACTGTCAAATTCATGAAATGTCCCGGAAAGTGTAAATGTCATGAAATGTCCTGAAAAGTGTCAATGCCACAAAATTGTCCCAAATGGTGGCAAAATCAAGAAAAGGTCCTGGAAAGTTCCCGAACATTCAGACAGTTTCTAGACCGGGCCGGCCATGCCATTATACTGCTAGAAGAAACCATCTGAGGAAGCTGAGGTTGAACGGAAGTGGAATTGAAGGCTAGATGGGAGCTCTCTGTATGTTGTTAGTAGTCTATATAGTCTACATAGCGTAGAGAGACTCGTTTCAGAGAGGGATGTAATTAATTGTGTGGTCTAGAGAGGTTTAATAGTCTACACCATATAATTAGGAATAAGAATACTAGAATGGACATGAACCTTCTCTTGATGGTCCAAAGGTCAGCCATGTTGTTCAGCGAGTTTGTCAACCATGGTTTGCTAGTGCTGTGATAAGATACTGTGTAAAAAATAATGAATATGAAGAATTGATCTGCACTGTATGTGTGTTAGTTAGCTAAACAGACAGTTTTAGAGGAATGAATCCAATAAACCAACATTCCATTCAATCAATGCAGTCAATCCACAGCCATACACTGGCTCAAATCAGTTGATGAAAGGACTTAGACAAGTTATAAATGCAACAAGTACTAATATTGTGTCATATAAAAGCACTCACAGCTTTCCAAGAAAACAAAATCTATGACATTTATGGTCTGTTTACATATATTTTAGAGGCTATTTATACAGAACATTTGTATAAAATGTCTAGAGAGGTTTAACAGTCTACACAGTCTAGAGAGGTTTAACAGTCTACACAGTCTAGAGAGATTAACAGTCAACACAGTCTAGAGAGGTTTAACAGTCTACACAGTCTAGATAGGTTTAACAGTACACAGTCTAGAGAGGTTTAACAGTCTGCACAGTCTAGAGAGGTGTAACAGTCTAAGTCTAGAGAGGTTTAACAGTCTACACAGTCTAGAGAGGTTTAACAGTACACAGTCTAGAGAGGTTTAATAGTCTACACCGTCTAGAGAGGTTTAACAGTCTACACAGTCTAGAGAGGTTTAACAGTCTACACAGTCTAGAGAGATTAACAGTCAACACAGTCTAGAGAGGTTTAACAGTCTACACAGTCTAGAGAGGTTTAACAGTCTAAGTCTAGAGAGGTTTAACAGTCTACACAGTCTAGAGAGGTTTAACAGTACACAGTCTAGAGAGGTTTAATAGTCTACACCGTCTAGAGAGGTTTAACAGTCTACACAGTCTAGAGAGGTTTAACAGTCTACACAGTCTAGAGAGGTGTAACAGTCTACACCGTCTAGATAGGTTTAACAGTCTACACAGTCTAGAGAGGTTTAACAGTCTACACAGTCTAGAGAGGTTTAACAGTCTACACAGTCTAGAGAGGTTTAACAGTCTACACAGTCTGTTGAGGCCTCTGTGTTCTTTCTGTGCTTCCCAAATGAGACATTATTCCCTATATAGTGTACCAGAGATCTACAGTATGCACCCTGATCAAAAGTAGGGTACTATTTAGGATATAGGGTGCTATTTGGGACATAGCCCATGTTTTTGTCCTCCAGTGGCTCCAGACATAACACAAAGCCACATCACTGTTTACACGTCATTAGGGTAATTGTTAGAATACACCACTGTGGTTTACATTATGGGCTTATGTGACTGGAGCAGGAGAATGCTTTTTCTTTTGTGGGGTTATATGATCTTACAGGGAGATGAAGAGATAAGTTATATTGTACAGCCATTATAGCTGAATCATGAAATAAGTGGCCCTTAGAGAGTGGTTAGGACACTGCAAGTAAAATATTTTCACTCGATAATGTCAAGTACAGTTCATCTGTGGGAGTTGAAGTTATTTGAAGTGAAAGAACTTTAGTAAACAAACAACCTTGACTCCTTTGACTAGATTGACTCTAGAGAAGAGAAGTACATTGAAATAAAAAAAAAATCTCCATGAATAGGCTTAATCTATGTCTGGGAAAGCGTCCCATAGTGTTCCAATGTAACCTATCATAACCTCTGTTCCTCTGCTACCCCCTTTCCCCTGTCTCTCCTCCTGTCTCCCCTGTTCTCCCCTGTTCTCCCCTGTCTCCCCTGTCTCTCCTCCTGTCTCCCCTGTTCTCCCCTGTCTCCCCTGTCTCTCCTCCTGTCTCCCCTGTTCTCCCCTGTCTCCCCTGTCTCTCCTCCTGTCTCCCCTGTTCTCCCCTGTTTTCCCCTGTCTCTCCTCCTGTCTCCCCTGTTCTCCCCTGTCTCCCCTGTCTCTCCTCCTGTCTACCCTGTTCTCCCCTGTCTCCCCTGTCTCTCCTCCTGTCTCCCCTGTTCTCCCCTGTCTCCCCTCTCTCCTCCTGTCTCCCCTGTTCTCCCCTGTACTCCCCTGTTCTCCCCTCCTGTCTCACCTGTCTCTCCTCCTGTTCTCCCCTGTTCTCCCCTGTCTCTCCTCCTGTCTCCCCTGTTCTCCCCTGTTTTCCCCTGTTCTCCCCTGTTCTCCCCTGTCTCCCCTGTTCTCCCCTGTTCTCCTCTGTCTCCCCTGTCTTTCCTCCTGTCTCCCCTGTTCTCCCCTGTCTCCCCTTTCTCTCCTCCTGTCTCCCCTGTCTCTCCTCCTGTCTCCCTTGTTTTCCCCGTCACCCCTGTTCTCCCCCGTTCTTCCCTCTCCCCTGTTCACCCCTGTTCTCCCCATCACCCCTGTTTTCCCCGTAACCCCTGTTCTCCCCTTTCTCTCCTGTTCACCCCTGTTCTCCCCGTCACCCCTGTTCCCCCCATTCTCCCCTGTCTCCCTTGTTCTCCCCTCCTGTCTCCCCTGTCTCCCCTCCTGTCTCCCCTGTCTCCCCTGCTGTCTCCCCTGTTGTCTCCCCTGATTTCTCCCCTGCTGTCTCCCCTGTTCTCCTCTGTCTCCCCTGTCTCTCTTCCTGTCTCCCCTGTTCTCCCCTGTTCTCCCCTGTTCTCCCCGTCTCCCCTCCTGTCTCCCCTGTTCTCCCCTGTCTCCCCTCCTGTCTCCCCTGTTCTCCCCTGTTTCCCCTCCTGTCTCCCCTCCTGTCTCCCCTGTTCTCCCCTGTCTCCCCTCCTATCTCCCCTGTTCTCCCCTGTCTCTCCTGTTCTCCCCTGTTCTCCCCTGTTCTCCCCTGTCTCTCCTGTTCTCCCCTGTCTCTCCTGTTCTCCCCTGTCTCTCCTGTTCTCCCCTGTTCTCCCCTGTCTATCCTGTTCTCCCCTGTTCTCCCCTGTCACTCCTGTTCTCCCCTGTCTCTCCTGTTCTCCCCTGTTCTTCCCTGTCTCTCCTGTTCTCACCTGTTTCTCCTGTTCTCCCCTGTTCTCCCCTGTTCTCCCCTGTCTCCCCTGTTCTCCCCTGTTCTCCCCTGTCTCTCCTGTTCTCCCCTGTCTCTCCTGTTCTCCCGTCTCTCCTGTTCTCCCCTGTCTCTCCTGTTCTTCCCTGTCTCTCCTGTTCTCCCCTGTCTCTCCTGTTCTCCCCTGTTCTCTCCTGTTCTTCCCTGTCTCTCCTGTTCTCCCCTGTTCTTCCCTGTCTCTCCTGTTCTCCCCTGTCTCTCCTGTTCTCCCCTGTCTCTCCTGTTCTCCCCTGTTCTTCCCTGTCTCTCCTGTTCTCCCCTGTTCTTCCCTGTCTCTCCTGTTCTCACCTGTCTCTCCTGTTCTCCCCTGTCTCTCCTGTTCTCCCCTGTTCTTCCCTGTTCTTCCCTGTCTCTCCTGTTCTCCCATGTTCTCCCCTGTCTCTTCTGTTCTCCCCTGTTCTTCCCTGTTCTCCCCTGTTCTCCCCTGTCTCTCCTCCTTTCTCTCCTCCTTTCTCTCCTCCTGTTCTCCCCTGTTCTCCCCTGTCTCTCCTGTCTCTCCTCCTGTCTCTCCTCCTTTCTCTCCTCCTGTTCTCCCCTGTCTCTCCTCCTGTCTCCCCTGTCTCTCCTGTCTCTCCTCCTGTTCTCCCCTGTTCTCCCCTGTCTCTCCTGTCTCACCTCCTGTCTCCCATGTCTCTCCTGTCTCTCCTCCTGTCTCCCCTGTCTCCTCTCCTGTCTCCCTGCCAGATATTGATGAGTGTGACACTCCAGGGATGTGTATGAACGGCCACTGTGTGAACACGGAGGGGTCGTTCAGGTGTGAGTGTATGGCTGGTCTGGCCGTGGGTCTGGACGGACGCGTCTGTGTCGGTGAGTGTCTCTCTCCTCTCTATAATCTATAATCTGATCGATTTGGTTGAATCAATCACAAATACAGAACATGTACTATAATGTTTAATGTTTTAATAATGTGTACTACTCTACATATTCGCTGCATATTAAGTGCATTATTGGAACACACTGTAACCCCTCACCTTACAGCCAGGACTCCCAAACTGGTGGTTTATCAGTAGTAACTACAGGACCTATAGGATCAAAGTTACAAAACTGATACTTAGAAAAAAAGGTTCTGTCTAGAACTCAAAAGGGTAATTTGGCTGTCCCCATAGGATAACCCTTTGAATAACCCTTTTGAATTCCAGGTAGAACCATTTTGGGTTCCATGTAGAACCCTTTCCACAGAGGGTTCTACATGGAACCCAAAAGGGTTCTTCAAAGGGTTCTCCTATGGAGCCCTTTTGGAACCCTTTTTTCTAAGAGTGTGTGGACATAGTATTTGATTGGGACCATATTCCTGATTTCCCCATGTGAGGGGGCAGGAAGTGCACAGTTTGGGTCGACTGCATTCGTTCTGGATGATATCAGATCAGGGGAATGCTGCAATCCCCTCGATACACAACCCTGTTTGTTTCACTGTTGTTTGTCTGAGCGAGCGAGGGAGGGAGGGAGGGAGGGATAGAGGGAGGGGACAGGGAGGAGGGAGGAAAGGAGGAGGGGAAGGAGAGAGAGAAACAGGAAGAGATAGAGAGTGGAGTCATAGTTAGTTTTCTCTGTATTGTGATTCCAGACACACATATGCGCAGCACGTGTTACGGAGGCTACAAGCGGGGACAGAGTGTGAAGCCATTCTTCGGAGCCGTGACCAAGTCAGAGTGCTGCTGTGCCAGCGTGGAGTACGCCTTTGGAGAGCCCGGCCAACCATGCCCGCCCCAAAACTCAGGTACACAGGCACGCACACACGCACGCACGCACGCACGCACGCACTCACACACACACACACACACACACACACACACACACACACACACACACACACACACACACACACACACACACACACACACACACACACACACACACACACACACTGAGTCTACACAGCCACCACTCATGCAGTTATCCTGAGTGAAGTGGATGATGCGTTTTGGCATCCCAACTAACGTTAGTAATATCACAGGCCAGATTGCTATGAGGGACAGTTTGGCATTCCCTCTGCCTGAGTCATGATTGAATGTATTGATATTCACATTTGTTAAGGCTATGACAAAGTGACAGCGTTACCATGCACTGATGTTCTATGGTTGGTGACTATAAACCATCCAACTCTTAATCTGATTCAATCCACAGAAACAGGAGATTAAGTCATTGTGATGGTGTCTTCATCTGCTGAGGCCCGTAGTCTCTGACTGTCTGACTGTCTGACTGTCTTACTCCAACACTTCACTCCTCCAATCTCCCACTCCTCCACCTCCACTCCTCCACCCCCACTCGTCCACCCCTCCACTCCTCCACCCTGCCTCCCCCTCCACCTCACCTCACCACACCCCTCCACCCCCCAGTCCCACAGCCCTACTGTACAACCAGTAATTTCTCATTAGCTCTGCCTGTTAAAGTCTGAGTATCAAAAAGACGCCAAAGTTCCACCACATTAAGGGGTTCATATACATCCAGACCAAATGAAAAGCTTGGAAACGGATAATAACATGGTATGAAATGACTTGCTCTGAGATCTCTGAATTTTGGCAAATGTGACGTTTTCACAAAACGCTGTTATTTTGTTTAGTAGTTTCACTAACCCCTTGTGTGTGTGTGTTTGTGTGTGTGTGTTTTTTGCAGCTGAGTTCCTGGCTCTGTGTAGTAACGGCCCCGGTGTCACCAGTGATGGCAGAGGTAACGATCAAAATCAGAATGAACCTTTACTAACCTGGTGTGTGTGTCTCAATGAAATTAACGTTGTGTGCCTGTGTGCTTGTTTGTGTTTGTGTTTGTTTGTGTGTTTATTCTCCCAGATATCAATGAGTGTGCTCTGGACCCGGACAACTGTCAGAACGGTGTGTGTGAGAACATGCTGAGGACCTATAAGTGTAACTGCAACATGGGCTTCGAGGTGGACACCACTGGCAAAAACTGTGTTGGTAAGTCCCATTAGGTATCCTTAAGATTAGTGTATTAGCCTAATGTTGCTATGTCTGTCTGTCTGTCTGTCTTTCTGATTGTCTGTCTGTGTGTCTGTCTTTCTGAGTGTCTGTCTATTCTGTCTGTCTGTCTGTCTGTCTGTCTGTCTGTCTGAGTGTCTGTCTGAGTGTCTGTCTGTCTGTCTGTCTGAGTGTCTCTTCAGACATACTGTAGATGCATGTATTAACCATAGAGATCCTATTCAATTAGTTGTAAGATATAATTATGTGGTATTACCTCTGTCTGTGTATCTGTCTCCTCTCAGACATAGATGAGTGTGTAATGAACAGGCTACCTCTGTCTGTGTATCTGTCTACTCTCAGACATAGATGAGTGTGTAGTGAACAGGCTACCTCTGTCTGTGTATCTGTCTCCTCTCAGATATAGATGAGTGTGCTGTGAACAGGCTACTGTGTGACAACGGCCTGTGCAGGAACACTCCAGGTAGTTTCACCTGCCACTGTCCCACTGGCTTCCTGTTCCACGCTGAGACGGACGTCTGCGAAGGTGAGACTAGTTACTGTCTCTGTCTGTCTGTCTGTCTGTCTGTCTGTATGTCTGTCTGTCAGGGTTGGGTTCAATCCCATTTAAATTTCTGTCAATTCAGAAAGTAAATCCAATTCCAATTCCACATTTTCCTAATTGATAGCATTGAAGAGAACATATCATGTCTTCCTGGAGATGTGTCACGATGTGGGTGTGGGAATGACCAAGGTGCAGCGCAGGGATAGTAGTTTGACATTGTTTATTTATACTATGTAATAAAATTGAATAAACTACTATGTATAAACAAAACGAATGACGAACTAAAGAACACAAAACAACCACTATAGACAAACGTCACGTTCACAAAACACACAAATGAACGGACGTTGGGGGGAGTCCCCCCCACCAAGGCGCGGACTCCCGGACGCCCAAATAAAAAAAAACACACAAATACAAGGGGGGGTTAATAGGGAGGGAAGACTAGTACATCGGGGGCGGCTCTGGCTCCGGCGAAGTGGACAGTTTTCTCCCATGCCCCTTCCTTATAACCGGGCCCGGACTGGGCACCAGTGGGGCAAACGGCTCCGGCCATGGAGCTGGGCAATTAACCGGGCCCGGACTGGGCACCGGTGGGGTAAACAGCTCCAGCCATGGAGCTGGGCAATTAACCGGGCCCGGACTGGGCACCGGTGGGGCGGACTGCTCAGGCTCTGGAGCGGAGCAGACGGCTGAACCCGGACTGGGTACTGGTGGAGCGGACTGCTCTGGCACTGGAGCGAAGAAGATGGCTGAACCCGGAATGGGTACCGGTGGAGCGGACTGCTCTGGCACTGGGGCGGAGCAGACGGCTGGACCCGGATTGGGCACCGGTACGGCGGACTGCTCTGGCACTGGAGCAGAGCAGACGGCTGGACCCGGAGGTTGCGGGCTGCGGGCCTTCGCTGGAGGTTGCGGGCTGCGGGCCTTCGCTGGAGGTTCCGGGCTGCGGAGGGCCGGCACATGACGTACCGGACTGGGGAGGCGCACCGGAGGTGGGATGCATGGAGCTGGCACAGGACTGGAGGTCGGGTGCGGGGAGCCGGCACGGGTCGTACCGGACTGGAGAGGCGCACCGGAGGTCGGATGCGTGGAGCCGGCACTGGAAGCACCTGGCTGGGCGCACGCACTGGAGTTCGGGTGCGGGGAGTAGGGCAGAGGTCCGGACCCGGACTGGACATCGGTGAAGCGGACTGCTCTGGCATGGGAGGTACCGGACTGGGAAGGCGGACCGGAGGTCGGGTGCGTGGAGCCGGCACTGGAAGCACCTGGCTGGGCACACGTCCGGACCCAGACTGGGAACCGGTGGAGCGGACCGCTCTGGCATGGGGGTGGAGTAGACGACCGGACCCGGACTGGGCACCGGTGGAGCGGACTGCTCCGGCACGGGAGTGGAGTAGACGACCGGACCCGGATTGGGCACCGGAGAAGCGGATTGCTCAGGCAGGGAGGTGGAGTAGACAACCGGACCCGGACTGGGTACCAGTGGAGCGGACTGCTCCGGCCTGGGAGTGGAGTAGACGACCGGACCTGGACTGGACCACTCCGCCATCTCCCTCTCGATCTCTTCCTCTATCTCCACCAATTCCTCCAGAACCTCTCCAAAATGCTCCTCCAGATACTCCTCCTCCACCTTGCTCTGAGCTCCCCATCTATAGTTCGGCCTCTCCATGCTCCACATGGGGAGTGGTACTGGCTCGTCTTCTTCGCGGCCAGACCACCCCCATAGCCCCCCCCCCCGAAATTTTCTTGGGGTTGTTTGCGGGCGTTTCCCCGTCTCGCGCGTCGCGCATAACGCGGCGGCACCTCCTCTCTCGCCGTCTCTCCCCAGTTACGCTGCTTGGTCTGGTAGTGGTGGGTCGTTCTGTCACGATGTGGGTGTGGGAATGATCAAGTCGCAGCGCAGGGATAGTAGTTCGACATTGTTTATTTATACTATGTAATAAAATTGAATAAACGACTATGTATAAACAAAACGAATGACGAACTAAAGAACACAAAACAACCACTTTAGACAAACATCACGTTCACAAAACACACAAATGAACGGACGTAAAAAAAACACACTTACTTTAACCGTGACTGCAAAATACCTCGACAACGACCCACACCAGAGTGAAGGACAGACAAACATATATATGATCCCTAATTAGAGACAATGCGGTGCAGCTGCCTCTAATTAGGGATCCAACCCAAAACCCACACAGAAACAGAAAAGAAGGACACTGTCAGACTGTCAGCAAATAGGCTTCTCTACGGCCAGAGCCTGACAAGGCTCTCCTCATATTCATATAGATGTGTGTGTTTCTTGTTGATATTGATGAATGTGTGTTGTCTCCTGCAGACGTTGATGAGTGTGAGTCGAAGCCCTGTGTAAACGGGGACTGTAAGAACAGCCCGGGGTCCTACGTGTGTCTCTGCTCAGCAGGCAGCACACTGGACTCCTCTGGAACACAGTGTATAGGTACGTGAGTTTAACAACCCCTGCTGTGTGTGCATGTGTGTGTGTTTGTGGAGGATGTTACTTTTGACCACAGGATTAGGGGACTACTATCTGAAGGGCTAAAATGGCAGCCATCAAATGTTGTTATGCTGTGTAATAGCACAGTCCTCTGCCCTCCCTCTCCCCGTCCCTGTAGAGACCAGTAAAGGCACGTGTTGGCTGAAGGTGATTAACGAACGCTGTGAGATCAACATCAACGGTGCCACTCTGAAATCCCACTGCTGCTCCACACTGGGAGAGGCCTGGGGAAGCCCCTGTGCCAAGTGTGAACCAGGTTAGTGGGAACCTATAGAACCCTATAGATCCCTATGGAACATCTAGAATCTCTAGAACTTTTAGAACCTATTTAATCTATAGCCCTTCTCTGGGGAGAGGCCTGGGGAAGAACCTGTGCCAAGTGTGAACCAGGTGAGAGTTAGAACATGTACTATAGCTAGGGGAGAATTAGAACCTGTACTGTAGCTAGGTGAGAATTAGAACCTGTGCTGTAGCTATGTGAGAATTAGAACATGTATTGTAGGTAGGGGAGAATTAGAACCTGTACTGTAGCTAGGTGAGAATTAGAACCTGTGCTGTAGCTAGGCCTCTGTACCAAGTGTGAATGATCCTATAACTGGGGCCAGGATTTTGCCATGGTCAGGTCATGACCAGACCTATTACACATCAAAGCCTATAGGCCAGGGTCTCACAGCCTGAGTATAGAATATGGAGGTGTTTTAATATGGCCTGTTCTCTCTTCCTCCTCCTCTTTCAGATCAGTTTTGCACTAAGGGTTATGCCAGAGTCAGAGGGACCATCTGTGAAGGTAACGACTTTTTGCAAATACACATATTCCCTCAAATCCAGTGTTTGATTTGAAAAACGGGTTATAATGCAGTTTTTTGCAATGGCATGAATCAAACCAAATCAAATCAAGATGTATTTACACAGCACATTTCAGACATGTAATGCAACACAGTGTTGCAGCATTCTGTATGTTTCGCAGTTGACCAATGGCTTTCTTGGGTAGACCAGACAGGAGGGCATTAACCAACAGTTCAAGAAAGAGTTAAGAAAATATTTACCAAATGAAATAAAATAATAAATAATAAAAAGTAGCACAATAAAATAACAATAACAAGGCTATATACATGGGTCAATGTGTGGGGTTACAGGTTAGTCGAGGTCATCTGTACATTTAGGTAGGGATAAAGTGACTATGCATAGATAATAGACAGTGGGTAGCAGCAGTGTAAAACAAATGGAGGGGGGGTGGGGTCTAAAATACCACCTAGGTTTTTTACCTGGTGTTTTATATTTATTGCCTGTGAATTAAAATGTGCGGCCAGATTCTCTGTCTGTGCTTTGGCTTCAACAATAAGTACCTCGGTCTTGTGTTGATTTAGCTGGAGGAAGTTGGGAGCTATCCAAGTATTTAATACAGTCTATAATTTATCCGTGGAGATAAAATCCTCTGGTGACACAGAAATGTAAAGCTGTGTATCATCTGCGTAGCAGTGAAAATCAATGCTGTGCTTTCGGATAACGCTGCCAAGGGGTAACATATATAAACTGAACAGTACCGGACCCAAAATAGAACCTTGTGGAACGCCACATGTGTTATGTATTTTCTCTGAGTTATGTTCACCAAGGGTGACAAAAAACTATTGACCGGTTAAATAGGTCCTAAACCAATTTAGAACTGGACCGGAGAGGGCTGGACCTCTCCAGTTTGTCCAGAAGGACATCATGGTCAAAAGTGTTGAATGCAGCACTTAAATCCAAAAGTACAAGCTGTTTGGCATCAGTGTTGGCTCTGAGATCATTACCACTTTAACTAAGACTGTCTCTGTGCTGTGGAGGGCCCGAAAATCAGATTGGAGTTTGTTTTTTTATACAGTTGGCAGTTAAAAAATAATTTAGCTGTTTGAAAAACAATTTCTCCAGAATTTTGCTTAAGAATGGAAGGTTGGAGATTGGCCGAAAATTGCTAAGAGCTGAAGAATCTAGATTACTTTTCTTCAGAAGGGGTTTCACCATTTAAGTTTTTAGTGCAGTGGGGAAAGTGCCTGTGAACAGGGAGCGATTAGCATTAGCTTGCCACATCTTCAGATATGCAATTAAAAACTGTTTTGAAGAAGGTGGTGGCGATAGGATCGAGAATGCAGGTAGAAGGCTTAAGTTGTGATATCAATTTCCTGAGCATGTCTGTGTCAACCAGGGAAAATAAATTCATAGTGCCTTTGAGTGGTAGGCAAGGGCACATACACGAAATGACCTAAAGTATTTGGACCCTCGCTGGTCGAACAGCTCATTCTGAAATCATGGTCATTAATATGGAGTTGGTCCCCCCTTTGCTGCTATAAAACCCTCCACTCTTCTGGGAAGGATTTCCACTAGATGTTGGAACATTGCTGCAGGGATTGTTTAAATTCAAAGGGCATTAGTGAGGTCGGGCAATTAGGGCGATTAAGCGTGGCTCACAGTCAGCGTTCCAATTCATCCTAAAGGTGTGGAGGAAAGTTCACATAGGAAAGAATCGATTTAGAAAAAAGAGCCTGTCTAGTATTTCTAATCGCCTTGTTATATATGCCATGTTGCACTCTCAGAATATTATAATGGACCTGCAACTTTGACTTTCTCCACTTCCGCTCTGCAATTTCTCTTTAATGTATTAGTTTCCTCACTCATCAAAGGGGCTCTCCGTTTGGATGTGGCCTTTTTCAATTTTACTGGAGCTATGGCATCAATGGTTGCCCTTAATCATCACAAGAGGAAGGCAGAATAGGTGATGGAGTATTGTTCATATACTCAATAAAATCTTTAGCAACTTCAAAGGTAAGATAGCCTTTCTTAATAATGCATTCAGTATTACCCTGTGCTATGGGAAACAAGCACACAGTGGTGATCAGATAAAGCAACATCAACAAAGAGTATATGTCAATAGAAAGCCCATTGGTAATAACCAGGTCCAGAGTATGACTGTGGTTATGGTTGTGCCCAGTAGTGTTGGATAAAGTCAATGGAGCTCAAAACATTCATGAATTCAATGGCCTTGGAGTCAGTCTCTTTGTCAACATGAATATTAAAATCACCCAACACAATGATTTTTATCATAGTTCTCATGGACAATAAACAATAGTTCTTAGTGTTGTATTATTCTGTTGTTAATGGAGTCTAGGTTGTGTGTTCTCTGTCCACCTGTAGATGTTAATGAGTGTGAGGTGTTCCCGGGGGTGTGTATTAATGGGAAGTGTGTGAACACCGTGGGCTCCTTCATCTGCCAGTGTCCCTCTGGGATGACTGTTGACGCCACCGGGCGGACATGTATTGGTGGGTACTGTAGTCCACAAGCACTACACTAATGAGTCTTCTAGTCCATTACACTGTTCAAAATGGGGTTATTTCCTTTCATTTTCAATAATTTCCAGATGTACTACATCTTGTTAAACACATTTTGCGTTATAGTGTTTTATCATCGTGTTTCCCCCCTCCAGACCTGCGTACTGAGCAGTGTTATCTGAGCCATGAGGATGAGCGTTGCGGAGCCCCTATCCCGGGTCGTCACCGTGTGGATGCGTGCTGCTGCTCGGTGGGTGTGGCCTGGGGCCCTGAATGTGACGAGTGTCCGGAGAAAGGATCTCAGGAGTACAACCAGCTCTGTCCCAGGGGACCCGGATTCGCTAACAGAGGAGACTTCATTAACGGACGGCCCTTCCTCAAAGGTAGGCTGGATACGTTCCATTTCAAACATAGTCCTTTCCCCTATCTCATATACTCCTTCAGGTCCTTTCTCAAAGGTAGGTCCGGCCACCTTGAGGCCCTTCCTCAAAGGTACACATGACCCAATTCCGTTGCCATATTACTTACTCCTAACGATTAAAAGGGGAAATGACAACAAAATAAGAGGTGAACAAACTCAAAAACCTGCTATAACCTGCTCCCTCTCCCTTTATCTCCCTCTCTCTCTCTCAATTCAATTCAAAGGGCTTTATTGACACGGGAAACATATGTTTACTTTGCCAAAGCAAGTGAAATAGATAATAAGTCTCTCTCTTTCTCTCTCTCTCTGTTTTCTGTCTATCTCTCTCTATCCCTCCATCCCTCCTTACTTCCTTCTCTCTTAGATATAAATGAGTGTAAGATGATCCACAGCTTGTGCTCCAATGGGAAGTGTAGGAACACCATCGGTAGTTTCCGTTGTCGTTGTGACAACGGCTTCGCTCTGGACTCTGATGAGAGGAACTGTACAGGTCAGTCTATAGCTCACAGCATACACAACATACATCTAGAGCTCTGTCTAAAGCTTTCAGACACACAAGATAGTATATGTCAAAACAGCGCATCAAAAATACAACATTAGTCACAATGCAATGTCTCTTGATGTGTTTGTGTGGGTGTTTCTCCTCCCAGACATCGACGAGTGCCGCATCTCTCCAGACCTGTGTGGTCAGGGCACGTGTGTGAACACGGGTGGGGACTTCGAATGCGAATGTTTTGAAGGTTACGAGAGCGGC
The DNA here is from genome assembly GCA_023634145.1 of Thymallus thymallus. NCBI lineage: Eukaryota > Metazoa > Chordata > Actinopteri > Salmoniformes > Salmonidae > Thymallus > Thymallus thymallus. Next base: position 10,356,368 of record CM042380.1, on the reverse strand, counting down.
TTCATGATGATGAAGAACTGCATGGGTGAGTAGAGCACATAAACACACCTGAACACACCTGGACAGACCTGGACACTCCTGCACACACCTAGACACATCTGGACAGCTGTCCAATCCCAGTACTAGATTCTACCTCTATTAGTACTGTATAGTGGAGTACATGACAGATGCAAACATAATAACACATAAGGAAACTCCATCTCCATAGTAACTCTGCCACAGGTCTTTAAAACACTCTATGAAGTGGATCAGTGCAGGGGAGTGCCATGCTGCATGCTGTTACAGACCAGTACTCAGGCACCGTGTGTGTGTATGCGCATGTGTGTGTGCGTGAGGAAGGGAGGGTGATTGGCTCCCCAGGCCTGTGCTGTGTGCGTGTTACAGCCTTTATGGGAATACCAGACGTACATTTAGAGCACGCTCAGATCACTCCTTACACTCTCACCCTACAGGACCGTTTTTCTCCAGATAATTGTATTTTACTGCTTGATTTACACACACACACACACACACACACACACACACACACACACACACACACACACACACACACACACACACACACACACACACACACACACACACACACACACACACACACACACACACACACACACACACCACCATCCAGACACTTTTATATGCAATTACTGGTCATAATGTCCTGCCATCTGTGAAAATGTTTAATGTTCAATGGTTTATTTCTTTATTTATGAATGTAATAGCCATGGCTTGGATTTGAACACATTCCTGACTGAGTGAAATATATTTATTATTCCCACAAAGTAGTAATGACTACAGATGAGAAAATATGGATAAATAGTCTGACGTATGTGTCTCTCTCTCTCTCTCTCTCTCTCTCTCTCTCTATTTATTTCTGTCTTTCTGTGTGTGTGTGTGTGTGTGTGTGTGTGTGTGTGTGTGTGTGTGTGTGTGTGTGTGTGTGTGTGTGTGTGTGTTGTCCCTCTCTCGTTCTGTTTTCTCTCCTCCCAGACATTGATGAGTGTGAGCGGAACCCGCTGCTGTGTCGTGGTGGTGAGTGTGTGAACAACGAGGGTAGCTTCCAGTGTGTGTGTCCCGATGGACACGAGATCGCCCCCGACGGATCCGCCTGTCTCGGTGAGTGATGAGGTCATCAGTGTGAGACCGAGGGTCACATAGGCCTACATTCTATTACTTCCAGACTTCATCCTTTGTGGACTTGTCTAAAGCCTTTGACACTGCCTGCCGATGGTTCTATGATTATCTTAAGGATAGAACTCAGGCCGTCTTGGTCGATGGGGTCAAGTCCGAACCGTTACAGTTACTTAAAGGGGTCCCTCAGGGTTCAATAATTGGCCCTTTATTGATCTCACTGTATATTAACAGCATTGGTGATGATTTTAAATATTGTAAATTCCATTTATATACAGATGACTCTGTGATTTATTCTATTGCTCCGAACAAACATTAATGCAGTTGGAGTCTGATTTTAAGATACAACAGGAGTCTCTTTTACAGCTCAAACTTGTTTTAAATCTTAATAAAACAAATGTTATGTCTTTTTCTAGGTCTAAACTCTCAGTTAGAAACACTCTTGCAATTACTAGACTGGATGGAACTCAAACCGAACAGGTCTCTGCATATAAATATTTAGGCGTATGGTTAGATGATAGGCTCTCCTTTCAAAAACATGTTAGTGAATTGGGAAAAAAGTTCAAATTCAAGTTAGTTTTTTTTTACAGAAACAGGGCCTGTCTGTCCTCTGTAAATAGAAAACAAATTGTTCAGGCTACTTTTTTTATCCGTTTTAGATTATGGTGATGTTATCTATATGCATGCTTCGGCAACCACATTAAAACCGCTGGATGCTATTTACCATTGTGTACTCAGGTTTATCAGGGGGGATAGTTTCAGAACACATCACTGTATTCTATACCAAAATGTGGGTTGGGCCCCTCTGTCTGTGAGGTGAGAAAAACATGCTCTTCTGTTTATTTATAAAGCACTCCTTTTTAATCACCCGCCATATATTTCAGCATTAATTTCCAATAGACATACTAATTGTAATACCAGATCACATTCATGGATTACATTAGAGACACCTGCAGTCTACACAGATTTGGGTAGAACTGCCTTCAGTTCCTTTGCACCTTTTCTGTGAAACAAATTGCAGACCCACCTCAAGCTAGACACTTTGGTGCCCCTTGCCCATTTCAAAAATATTTTAGAGGATCAATATGATGTTATCTGTGTTTGTTTCTGTTGAACTCTATGTTTTTCTTTGTTTTTCTTGAAATGTTTCTCTGTTTTGTATGTTTTGAGATCTTTCTTCTCCAAAATGGCTGTCTGTGTGTTTAAATTGTACATGTTAACATGTTTACACAGGGCACAGCCGTAAAAGAGCCTGTCAAAATAAAGTTGAAATAAAAAAATAAAAATAAATCCTTCCTTTCCTCTTTCCTCCATTGAGTTCCTCACTGATCTGTATGTGGATGGATAGGTTAAAGCACGGCGTCCAACCTATTAGTTTCATTAACACAACCTGATCAGTTTAATTAACAATGGATGGAAATAATGAAGGAAGGAAGAAAGAAAGGAAGAAAGAGAGGAAGGAAGGAAGGAAGAGAGGAAGGAAGGAGGGAAGGAAGGAAGGAAGAGAGGAAGAAAGTCTGCAGTATTGTGACTGGGCAAGTGGCTTGTCTACTCTAAGGAAGCAGCAGATTTCTGTGTCTGTGGGCTAGATGGGGGCTGCAGGTGTGTTTCCTTGCATGTATGCTGGTGTGGGTCTTGGTTTGTGTTTATGTGTGTGTGTGTGTGTGTGTGTGTGTGTGTGTGTGTGTGTGTGTGTGTGTGTGTGTGTGTGTGTGTGTGTGTGTGTGTGTGTGTGTGTGTGTGTGTGTGTGTGTGTGTGTGTGTGTGTGTGTGTTAGGGTTTCCCGCCAAAACCTATTCTTGTTTCCTGGCCTAATTAATGGCCAGTAAATTATAATAAATTATTTTTATGAACAGCGTGATCCAAAATGGAACTGTTACATGATATGCAATGTCTAAATCTGTCTTTTCTATGGCCTTCTCTTCTCTGCTATCTGCATGATCAATCATCAACGCTCAGTATGTGTGTGTGTGTTTGTTTGTTTGTTTGTGTGTGTGTGTGTGTGTGTGTGTGTGTGTGCTGTTGTAGCCTACCGTAGGCCTATTTATTTACACAAAGTCACCATAAATTCAAAGCACTGTGTGCGACGGGTTCTCCTACCATATCATTGCAAACAGCAAGTAGGCCTACAGGCTATACAGATCATCACAAAATAAAAATGGCCACAGTGCCAAACTAACGTGTGGCACTGGCAGAGGCTCAAAATATAAACTGATGCTAATCACAGAATGGCTGATACACTGTGTCCCCAAAAGAGCTTGAGGAAATAGATTGTTACGCTAACAAAAGCGGGCGCACGGTGGGCTACTGGTCAGATTCGCAGGCAATTGCTCAACTTCGCTATCCATGGTGCTGAATCTCTGCTAGCCTAGGCCTGTTTGTTTAGCGGAGAATCTGATGTTCCCTGTGAATGTCACCACAATAAACGGGTTATGATAAAAGTAAAAACAGCCACAACCTTCTCAAGTTCCCCCGAAAGCATGGTGCAAGCACAGAGAAAAGGGACAACAAGCTGCCTGACAAACTAATGGCATTTTCACTAGATCTCATAATATTTTACCAGTTGGCCAACAGTGCTTCCTAGGCCTACAAAAAAAGGTGCTATTTAGAACCTAAAATTGGTTATTTGGCTGTCCCCATAGGATAATCCTTTGAAGAACCCTTTTTTGGTTCCAGGTAGAACCCTTTTGGTTTCAGGTATAACCCTTTTGGGTTCCATGTAGAACCCTTTAAACAAAGGACAGCCGAATAACCCTTTTTTAAAGAGCGTAGGCTACCTTAAAACTAGGCTACAGCAATGAAATAGTGTGGCTACTTTGAGTGAACTTTGAGTTGATTAAATTGTAACAAATACAAGAAGAAAATGTTAGATTAATGTGCATATTTTTCCATTTACAGTGGTATAATCATAGACTTTATTCACTGATATTATATTATTTTAAATAGCACATCCGGTTTGAACAGGAAATGTGTAGATTCTCTGGAAAATATGAAATTCTAGTGTGTGTGTGTGTGTGTGTGTGTGTGTCTCAGTGTGTGGACTAAATGGCTGGATGTGTACATGAATGTATGGGATGTATTGGGGTGATAGATGGCTGATAACTAGGTATGTAGAGTGGGACTGGTTCTAGGACCATCTGGACCACTTCACATTATACAGACATGCTATGGAGACTAACTACTCCAATGACTGCACTGGAATGGACTGATGCTTTGCTATGACTGGAGCCGTGTGTGTGTGCGATTGTTTGTGTGTGTAAGTGTGCGCTTGCGTGAGTGCGTGCGTGTATGCAAGCACGCGTTCGTGCATGTTTGTATGTGTTTGTATGTGTGTGTGTGTGTGTGTGTGTGTGTGTGTGTGTACGCACGTGCATTTGAGAGTGTGTTCGAGTTGATGACTCATCCTTACCCATCTTGCCTGTCGTTATGTTTAATAGCTGATTTAGAAAGGGAAGGCTCTAGGAATGAAGGATGATCTATTGTTTAAACAGCTTCACAATCATCTCCAGATGTAGAGACAAGATGTGGCCAAACGTGTTTAGTGGTGGCATTGTTTTTAATGGTGTGTTTAATGGTGTGTGTGTGTGTTGTGTGTATGTACGTGTGTGTGTGTTGTGTGTGTGTTTGTATATGTTTGTGTGTGTGTGTGTTGTGTGTATGTATGTGTGTGTTGTGTGTGTGTATATGTTTGTGTGTGTGTGCTCCACAGATATTAATGAGTGTGAACTGAGTGAGAAGCTGTGTCGGAACGGTCAGTGTGTGAATATGATTGGACGCTACCAGTGTTCCTGTGATACTGGATACAAATCCACAGAGAACAGACTGGCCTGTGTCGGTAAGACAACTCTGTTTCAATGACTGTTAGTTATTATTAAAATATTATATGGATTTGATATAGTACTATTTGTTTTTGTGTCATATGAATCAGTGTTTGTAGCCATGGAGACCAAATACATGATGTATAGTATAGGAAGAGTTATGTGCACGTGTCTCAAGTTATGTTTTGTTGTTATGATGTGTGTGTTAATTCTCTCCTCCATGCAGACATTGACGAGTGTACGATCCAGAACGGCGGTTGTGAGACATTCTGTACCAACTCAGATGGGAGCTATGAGTGCAGCTGTCGCTCTGGATACGCCCTGATGCCAGACCTCAGGACCTGCACTGGTCAGTAGGACTACTAGACTCTCTCTCTCTCTCTCTCTCTCTCTCTCTCTCTCTCTCTCTCTCTCTCTCTCTCTCTCTCTCTCTCTCTCTCTCTCTCTCTCTCTCTCTCTCGCTCTCTCTCGCTCTCTCTCGCTCTCTCTCTCTCTCTCTCTCTCTCTCTCCCTCTCCCTCTCCCTCTCTCTCTCTCTCTCTCTCTCTCTCTCTCTCTTCCAAGACAGAGTGACATAGACTTCCTACCTCCTGTGAGAGGACTGTGAATCATTTGATTTGATAAAGGTCTCACCCCTCTCAACACATGACTCCCATTGTCTCTGTTACCAGGGAGACATACAACAGCTAAAATAATACAAAATGGTGCAATAAATAGAAGCACAGAAGCTCATTGTTGACTAATCTTTACCAATTCTCCATGTTTTATCATCTTTAGTGTTGGTTGCCAGGTGACCATCTATGCAAGATGCCTTTCCTCAGCTGTTCTAATTGTGAACTGTTCTATGTGCAGCAGACTGTCTGTCTGCAGTTCTGTCCTTTACTGTCGTTACAGACATGTGTGTGTGTGTCTGTTGTATTCTGTCGTTGCAGACATTGATGAGTGTCCTAGTGAGTGTGATATTCTGTCTCCCTCCAGACATTGATGAATGTGAGGACAGTCCAGACATCTGTGACGGAGGCCAGTGTACCAACATCCCAGGAGAGTACCAGTGTCTCTGCTTCGATGGATTCATGTCTTCTGAAGATATGAAAACCTGTCTGGGTAACTAACCTACCTGTGTCTAGCGCTCTAAGCCACTGCCTCCACAATACATGTATCATTGTGTGCGTGGGTTTCCAATCTGACCTTCTGCTATTCTAGCACACCCGGCCCCCTCTCCTCCTACCTTTCCTGTCAGTCATTCACTTTCCAATCTAATCAATACAAAACAACAGGAAAGGAGTGGGACTACCCCACTGCTTCAAGAACTAAAACTACCTAACAGCCCCCAGTAGAGTTGTGTGGGTAAACTCTCACATACAGTACATGTACATAGTATCACACTGGTCCATACATAGTATCAAAAGCATTCCCTGGTCCATACAAATCAACAGAGCAGAAAAATAGCAGCTTCACAACGATGTATTCAGTATTGTTGTTAGTTTTGAACGGTGTGACATGTATTCAGTATTGTTGTTAGTTTTGAACGGTGTGATATTGTATTCAGCATTGTTGTTAGTTTTGAACGGTGTGACATGTATTCAGTATTGTTGTTAGTTTTGAACGGTGTGACATGCATTCAGTATTGTTGTTAGTTTTAAACAGTGTGACATGCATTCAGTATTGTTGTTAGTTTTGAACGGTGTGACATGCATTCAGTATTGTTGTTAGTTTTGAAAGGTGTGACATGTATACAGTATTGTTGTTAGTTTTGAACGGTGTGACATGCATTCCGTATTGTTGTTAGTTTTGAACGGTGTGACGTATTCAGTATTGTTGTTTGTTTTTAACTGTGTGACATGCATTCAGCATTGTTGTTAGTTTTGAACGGTGTGACATGTATTCAGTACAGTTGTTAGTTTTGAACGGTGTGACGTATTCAGTATAGTTGTTAGTTTTGAACGGTGTGACATGTATTCAGTATTGTTGTTAGTTTTGAACGGTGTGACATGTACAGTTGAAGTCGGAAGTTTACATACACTTAGGTTGATTCATTTTTCAACCACTCCACAGATTTCATATTAACAAACTATAGTTTTGGCAGGTCGGTTAGGACATCTACTTTGTGCATGACACAAGTAATTCTTCCAACAATTGTTTACAGACAGATTATTTCACTTATAATTCACTATATCACAATTCCAGTGGGTCAGAAGTTTACATACACTAAGTTGACTGTGCCTGTAAACAGCTTGGAAAATTCCAGAAGATGATGTAATGGCTTTAGAAGCTTCTGATAGGCTAATTGACATAATTTGAGTCAATTGGAGGTGTACCTGTGGATGTATTCCAAGGCCTACCTTCAAACTCGGTGCCTCTTTGCTCGACATCATGGGAAAATCAAAAGAAATCAGCCAAGACCTATATAATTGTAGACCTCCACAAGTCTGGTTCATCCTTGGGAGCAATTTCCAAACGCCTGAAGGTACCACGTTCATCTGTACAAACAATAGTACGCAAGTATTAACACCATGGGACCACACAGTCGTCATACCGCTCAGGAAGGAGACGCATTCTGACTCCTAGAGATTAACGTACTTTGGTGCGAAAAGTGCAAATCAATCCCAGAACAACAGCAAAGGACCTTGTGAAGATGTTGGAGGAAACAGGTACAAAAGTATCTATATCCACGGTAAAACGAGTCCTATTTCGACATAACCTGAAAGGCTGCTCAGCAAGGAATAAGCCACTGCTCCAAAACGTCCATAAAAAAGCCAGACTACGGTTTGCAACTGCACATGGGGACAAAGATCGTACTTTCTGGAGAAATGTCCTCTGGTCTGATGAAAAAAAAATAGAACTGTTTGGCCATAATGACTATCGTTATGTTTGGAGGAAAAAGGGGGAAACTTGCATGCCAAAGAACACCATCCCAACTGTGAAGCACGGTGGTGTCAGCATCATGTTGTGCGGGTGCTTTGCTGCAGGAGGGACTGGTGCACTTCACAAAATAGATGGCATCATGAGGAAGGAAAATTATGTGGATATATTGAAGCAACATCTTAAGATATCAGTCAGGAAGTTAAAGCTTGGTCGCAAATGGGTCTTCCAAATGGACAATGACCCCAAGCATACTTCCAAAGTTGTGGCAAAATGGCTTAAGGACAACAAAGTCAAGGTATTGGAGTGGCCATCACAAAGCCCTGACCTCAATCCTATAGAAACTTTGTGGGCAGAACTGAAAAAGCTTGACCCAGTTACACCAGTTCTGTCAGGAGGAATGGGCCAAAATTCACCCAACTTATTGTGGGAAGCTTGTGGAAGGCTGCTCGAAACGTTTGACCAAAGTTAAACAATTTAAAGGCAATGCTACCAAAT
>CM042380.1:10341208-10347817 GCA_023634145.1 Thymallus thymallus | reverse complement strand
CATATAAAAGCACTCACAGCTTTCCAAGAAAGCAAAATCTGAGACGTATGGTCTCAGATGTATGGTCTGTTCACATATATTTTAGAGGCTATTTGTAAGGATCTATGTTCAGAGAGGTCTCTGGAAACCTTTATGATTCTCAGATTAGTGTCCAGAGACCTCTCTGGATACTCTATGTTCAGTTTGGGATTGGAGGCAGCTGCGCCGGACCTCCAGCCACCATCTTGAATCCGGTACGTCCTGTGTCCGCTTCCCACACCAGATCTCAAGTGCGTAGCACTAGCCCAGCCCGTCCAGGGACAGCCTACAGCAACTGGTATCACAAGTTTATGTCCCGTGCGATGTCACCAGTGCCGGTACCACACACCAGACCTCCAGTGTGCCTTCCCAGACCGGTAAGACCTGTGCCAGCTCTCCACACCCGACCACCAGTGCGTGCGTCCAGCCCGGTGCCTCCAGTGGGGGCCCACGCACCAGACCTCCGGTGCCCTGCTCCTGAGCCGGAGCCCCCCCACCAACGCCTGTACCCTCCCTGACCCCCCCCCCCCCCCCCCCCCCCTCCCTAGTCTTGTTTTGTGGATTATCGCTAAATAAAGGGAATGTATTCGCACCACAGCTCTGTGCCTCGGGTCCTGTCTAACTGCAACCGTGATACTATTTACACAGAACATTTGTATAAAATGTATTTATAATTATATTTCAATATTTTAGGTTGACTATAATTACATTATACAATTTCTGAGACATCACATGCCTTTGCCTGCATAAGTAAAAGCAGGAAATTCATCGCTACGGCCTCTACTGCCATTCATTCCATTTAGACTGGTTTAGGATTTCGCCCTGACCAAGATGGCTGCCATTTTGTCCTCATTATGAAACTAAGTGTTTATGACAAAGCACCTCTGGTAATTTAATAGGATCTCTATGGTTTATGATGTGTAGAAGCTTTATGTGTTATTGTTTATGACATACCCAATGTTTAAAACATGGACACCACCGTGTCACCTCTATCTTGTCCCCTCCCTTCCTCCGGCTGGGTCTGAGATTGAGTTCGACTTTGACTTTGATGTTTGATTGACAGCTGTCTGTGAGGCTGATGGAGAGTGCTGTCATACATGGCCCAGTAACATGGCAGACTCACAAGTAACTCACAAAGAGAGAAATGCATACAGCACACTCAGCTGAACACTGACCAGAGTCATGACGACCACAGTCAATCACACACACACACGCCCACACACACACACACACACACACACACACACACACACACACACACACACACACACACACACACACACACACACACACACACACACACACACACACACACACACACACACACACACAGCGTCAGCCAAGAGGTCTGGAATGTTAGGTCACAGGCTGTTGTGAGCAGGGTTGCTGGATCAAGCCCCACTCTGGATGTCCCTCCTGAGTCACTACAGTAATAAATGTACTCTGATGTAAACCCACATTCAGATAGAGAATTAGGATGCTCATATCTACACTGTGACATTAACACACTTGCAAACACAAAAAAAACACACACTTGTACATGCAGGCACAACACACACACACACAAACACTTTACGGTTTTCATTTGGTATTGTTGACATTGTGAGATGTGTACGGTGAGGGATGAAGGAGGGAGGCGTCTAGGATGAAAGGATTAACGGATGGAGAGAAAATAATGAAATACTGTTTTTGACCTCTACAGGACAGAGAGAGGACAGCACACTTTAACAACAGTCAACTTGTGATGATGGTGGCAACTATAAAACTACAGCACTGAATGTTACTTTTGTTTTGTGTTTCTGCATTGTTGCTTCGTTGTTGTGTTGCTGTAATAATACATTATCATTTATAACATTTCTAAAGCGCTTTTCATTATACAGAATAATCTCAAAGTGCATAAAAAAAGATAAATAAAATACTGCCACAAAGAACACAGCTGACAAAGGGACGAGGACACCAAAGAACACAGCTGACACGGGGACGAGGACAACAAAGAACACAGCTGACACAGGGACGAGGACACCATAGAACACAGCTGACACAGGGACGAGGACACCATAGAACACAGCTGACACCGGGACGAGGACACCAAAGAGCACAGATATCAACAGAAAGCCTTCCTAGAGAGAAAAGGCCCATTTTAAAAGAGTCTGTTGTGCCTTCATGTGGTCCGAGAAGGCATTCCAGAGGGTTGGGGCGGTCGAGCTGAAAGCCCAATGCTCCAAGGAGCGGAGCTTGGTCCTGGGGGCGTGGAGGAGCAGGCTATTGCTTGACTTGAGGGTGTGGGTGGAGGGGGAGCAGTTCTTTCCGATAAGGAGGGGCATTGTCATGAATACACTGAAAAGTCAGCAGGAGGGTTTAAAATGAAATCCATAATGAGACAGGGAGCCAGTTCAGAGATGCCAGGATGGTATTTCTGCAGTCTCATCAGTATGTTCTGGATGTACTGGAGCTTCTGGAGACTCCTGATGTGATGGCATGTTTCATATAGTGTAATGATGTTTGAATATGTATTATTTGTTTATGTCTGTTTGAATCAATGCCAGATTTTTGTAACATTGTTACAGCTTTAAAAGAAGAAAAAAAATAAACATTCTATCCCAGTATTTCTCAACCCCAATATTTTTCAACTCCAGTCCCCACAGAGTTGCAGAGTAGCAGGATGGCGAGGTAGGGAGGCTGACAGGGCCTGGCTGTGTAGACAGCAGCAGGACAGAGAGGCAGAGAGGCTGACGGGGCCTGGCTGTGCAGACAGCAGCAGGACAGAGAGGCAGAGAGGCTGACGGGGCCTGGCTGTGTAGACAGCAGTAGGACAGAGAGGCAGAGAGGCTGACGGGGCCTGGCTGTGTAGACAGCAGTAGGACAGAGAGGCAGAGAGGCTGACGGGGCCTGGCTGTGTAGACAGCAGCAGGACAGAGAGGCAGAGAGGCTGGCGGGGCCTGGCTGTGTAGACAGCAGTAGGACAGAGCGTGTGACCGAGTAGGACTAAGATAGAGAGGAATATGTCGTACAGAATGAGCAGGTAGGGCTGTCCTGTGGGGAATTGATCCTGCGTGTGTCACAGACAATGATAAGAAGGGATTCTATAATCCTCTGTTATAGAAGGGAGAGAGAGGGAGAGAGACAGAGAGAGAGAAAGATAGAGACAGAGAGAAAGAGAGAGAGATAGAGAGTAAGAGAGAGAAAGAAAGAGAGAGTGTTGGGGGGGTTGGGTATATCAAAGCCCTAGGGAAAAAGCAGTCACACAGACCAAGGAGAGGTCAGACTTTCAGACATTAGATTCTGTTAGACATTCAAGTTCTATATCACATCCAACATTCTATAGTTCTATATGACAATCAAAATCTCAACATTCTGGTTCTATGTAATATCAAATCACTGAGTGTCTCTACAGCGACATAATATTAAAGCCTCTTGGTCTCTCCTCCACATCTGAAGAAGAGAATAAAACAACAGAAATCGATTCTCCTGAAGAGGCAGTGAAATGATCAGCATCTCTTTAGATTTCCATTACCCAGCCAGCCATAGAGAGCTTATCAGAAACGCAATCATATGAGCACAATCGCATTAGATGAATGGATGAAGATTCACATCTATAGCAAAAGGAAGGCATTATTTGATGTGTATCAACCCCACCTTCCTTTCCTCCTCCCTCCCTCCTCCCTTCTTCTCTATATCTGTCCTTCCCTCCCTCCCTCCCTCCCTCCCTCCCTCCCTCCCTCCCTCCCTCCCTCCCTCCCTCCCTCCCTCCCTCCCTCCCTCCCTGCATCCCATCCTCCCTTCCCCAGCAACAATTGAAGGGGGAAGGGAGTCATTGATGTCTATTGACCTGTCTGTTTTTCATATTCAGAAGAACAGAGGGATGAGATGGATGAATATGGCATCATGCTCATTATTCCCCCTCCCTCCCTCCCTCTCTCTCTCTCTCTCTCTCTCTCTCTCTCTCTCTCTCTCTCTGGGCAGCATGGGGTGAATGGAACAGACTGTGGAACCCAGCCAGGCTGTCGTGTGTGTCTGTGTGTCTGTGTGTGTGTGTGTGTGTGTGTGTGTGTGTGTGTGTGTGTGTGTGTGTGTGTGTGTGTGTGTGTGTGTGTGTGTGTGTGTGTGTGTGTGTGTGTGTGTGTGTGTGCGCGCGTGCGTGTGTGTGCATGTGTGCGTGTGTGTGTGTGCGTGCGTGCGTGCGTGTGTGTGTGTGCGTGCGTGCGTGTGTGTGAGCGTGTGTGTGTACATTCACTGTGCGCATGTGGTTTGCATTCTATCTGAGAAAACGGCAGCAAGGCATCCTTTGGGCTCCCAAGTAGCACAGTGATCTAAGATACAGCATCTCAGTGATAGTGGCGTCACTATAGACAACTTGGTTTGAATCCAGACTGTATCACAACCGGTCCGTGATTGGGAGTCCCATAGGGCGGTGCACAATTGCCCAGCGTTGTCCGAGTTTGGCCGGTGTAGGCCGTCATTGTAAATAAGAATTTGTTCTTAACTGACTTGCCTAGTTAAATAAAGGTACAAAAATACAAATATTATCCTCCATAGTCTTATCGCAGTCTCTGTGTGACCAACTAGATTAACATATGTATGAGTCATATATCACTGAGATATACATTTACATTTTAGTCATTTAGCAGGCGCTCTTACCCAGAGCGACTTACAGTTAGTTAGTGCATAGATGTTCATGCTTTTTTCGTACAATATCCATGGCGACCGTTCACATTATAGAGATCAGCCTGTTAAACCACATCCATCCCATCATGTGTGTCTGAGGTTCATATCGGCAGCCCTCTCCAGTCCATCACTCTACAGACCTGCTACTGATGATACTGGTTCTGTGTCCTAAATGACACCCTACTCCCTGTATAGTGCACTACTTTTGACCAGGGCCCACAGGGAATAGGGTTTCATTTGGGATGTGTTTTTATCTCCTAATGATGATGTCATCAAGGATTGTGACAGTTGGCTTCATTCCACACTGATGCAGGATCAGGAGACGGATCACCGCCCATCAGCACCATCTCACGCTGAACACACAGATGGAGAGAATAGGAGACAATGACAGAGGAGTAAGAAAGATGGGAAGGAGAAAGATAGAGAACAGAAAGGGAAGAGAGAAAGTAGAGAGAGGAGGAGTAGAAAGGGGAAGAGAGAGCAGAGACAAAGAAGTGAAGAAAATGATGAAAATAGGAGAGTATATAGAAAGAACGGGAAGGAACGTGAGTGGGGAGGGAAGACAAAAGAGAGAGGAGAGAGAGAGGAGAGAGTGAAGAGAAGAAGAGAGAGGAGAAAGAGGAGAGATAGTGAAGAGAGAGTGAAGAGAGTGAAGAGAGAGTGAAGAGAGAGTGAAGAGAGAGTGAAGAGAGAGGAGAGAGAGTGAAGAGAGAGTGAAGAGAGAGTGAAGAGAGAGGGGAGAGAGTGAAGAGAGAGTGAGGAGAGAGTGAAGAGAGAGGAGAGAGAGTGAAGAGAGAGTGAGGAGAGAGTGAAGAGAGAGGAGAGAGAGTGAAGAGAGAGTGAGGAGAGAGTGAAGAGAGAGGAGAGAGAGGAGAGAGAGTGAATGAGGAGAGTGACAGTGTATCAGTGCCTTGCATTTTAATGTGGGTCCAGATCTCTGGGAGAGTAGAGGACTATAACTCTAGAGGTAGTATGACTGAGACCCCCTCACACTGTAGCTCCCTTTATACTGCTGCTAGAGACACACACATACACGCATACACACACAGACACACAAACAGACACTCAAACACACACACGCATCCACACACACATACACACATACATAGACACACAAACGCACACACACAAAAATCCACACACACGCAAACACTCACATACAGACACACACCCTTCAACAGACATTAGGCTATATCTCAGTCTCTCTCAGGTCCTATTGAGATTCCAGAGACAGTCACTAAGAAGAGCAGTGAGACTCATTCAGACCTCTGAATAGTGATGACTCTGTATACATTCTGTAGTGTGGCTGGGTCAGGATGGATGGTACATGCATTAGTATGGCTGGGTCAGGATGGATAGAGGTTGTCTATACATGCTGAAGTGTGGCTAGGTAAGGATGGATGGTAATTGTATAAACATTCTGTAGTGAGGCTGGGACAGGATGGATGGTAGATGTATATACATTCTGTAGTGAGGCTGGGTCAGTATTGATGGTAGATGTATATACATTCTGTAGTGAGGCTGGGTCAGGATTGATGGTAGCTGTATATACATGCTGTAGTGAGGCTGGGACAGGTGTGTGTGTGTGTGTGTGTGTGTGTGTGTGTGTGTGTGTGTGTGTGTGTGTACGTGTGTTTTTACACGCGTGCATGTTTGTGTGTGTGTGTGTGTGTGTGTGTGTGTGTGTGTGTGTGTGTGTGTGTGTGTGTGTGTGTGTGTGTGTGTGTGTGTATGTGTGTTTTTACACGCGTGCATGTTTGTGTGTGTGTGTGTGTGTGTGTGTGTGTGTGTGTGTGTGTGTGTGTGTGTGTGTGTGTGTGTGTGTGTGTGTGTGTGTGTGTGTGTGTGTGTGTGTGTGTGTATGTGTGTTTTTACACGCGTGCATGTTTGTGTGTGTGTGTGTGTATGTATGTCTTACTGATGCCT
>CM042380.1:10326208-10336208 GCA_023634145.1 Thymallus thymallus | reverse complement strand
TGTCACTACAGACACCCTGGTTCAAATCCAGGCTGTATCACAACCGGTCGTGATTGGGAATCCCATAGGGCGGTGCAAAATTGGCCCAGCGTCGTCCGGGTTTGGCCGGTCTAGGCTGTCATTGTAAATAAGAATTTGTTCTTAAATGACTTGCCTAGTTAAATAAAGGTTACTGTTGTTGTTGATTGCTTTGGTACTATTACCGCAAGTACATAACTGTTAGTACAAAACTCAAAGCAGATCATAAAAAAGGCTGTCACATGTTCAATTAACTAAGTACAACACACAAAATTACACAGTAACCTTTTCACCACACCTAATCAGTGTGTCATCAAAGAAATACCTTTCATATCAAGTAATTGTCTTTGACAATGCAATGCTCACAACACTTTTGATATGGTTCTCTTCTGATTTGCGTAAATACATTTGACCAACACTTAATCTAACTGCTCTTAATGGATTATCACTGAAGTGTTTGGTAAACCTATAGATTTTAAATTGGTTTGTCAGCTACATACAGTATATGGATTTTGAGAACTACACTAATAAAATGTGTGTTTGTATGAACATCTAAATGACATGTAACCACACATAATGAATACTGGTTATTGCTCATTTATTTCACATAGTGGTAACCACAATCGGTCACCATATAAAAGGGGGTGTGTCTTTCAACATGGAGGAGGATAGACAGCTAGGAAGAGCTCATGGACAAGGGATCTGTCAGAGAGGTGGCCATGGACACCAACAGAGAGGTCAGAGAGGTGGGCATGGGCACCAACAGAGAGGTCAGAGAGGTGGGCATGTGCACCAACAGAGAGGTCAGAGAGGTGGACATGGGCACCAGCAGAGAGGTCAGAGAGGTGGGCATGGGCACCAACAGAGAGGTCAGAGAGGTGGGCATGGGCACCAACAGAGAGGTCAGAGAGGTGGGCATGGGGCCCGTCAAAGAGCTGGTCGTCAGAGAGAGGGTGGTAGAACTGTTGATCATGGGCCATCATCGTTGATCATGTGGTGAACCGAGGCCTTACTATGGCAGAGGCTGCTAGATTAGTTGATCCAAATCTAAAAAGATCAACTGTCAATTCCGAACTTTTTGCCGAGAAAACTGGTAAGTCTGGAGGATACATACTATGCTTTACCATTACATTTACATTTGTAATGCATGTAAATTCATAAAACATGTTACAGTATTCTGACAGTAAGATCTATTGACTCTCTGTTCTATGCTTAGAATTGACAGAAAACCCCATAGTGGTGGTCGTGGCCGTGTGCTGACCGACCAGCAGAAGTGGGCAGTGGTGGAAATGGTGTATATTGTAACTACACTCTAAAAGTAACTTTAAAAATATATTTTTAAAATATATTTTTAGAGGGTTGTGGTGCTTGATGCTGATGTGAACCATCACAAGTACATTTTTGTTGATGAAGCCTCATGATGCGAGGGAAGGGAACGAGGCGCAGAGCGAGAGGTCCGTGCAGACATGGTTTATTATACTCAAAATAGAAAAACAACAAATGCAATACCGGGAACAGCACCGTGAACTGGTGTCTAGAAACACACAAGCACACAGACACAGAAAATGATCTACACGTAGGTGGACGCAATGTGAACATAAATGGAATCCCCAATTAGAGACAACTCAAGACAGCGGCCTCTAAATGGGCATTAGCCAAACTCAACCCAGACTCCCTGAACTATTGTCAGGTCCTGACTGTGGCCATACTACTCCCACTAGAGGGAGTCAGAGACCTGGCCTCAGTCAGGCCCTGACAGAAGCGGGCTTTAACATGGCCAAAACTCGTCGCTGTGGATGGAACCTCATCGGCCAACGGGCCACTGTCCAAGTGCCTGGACAACGTGGAGGAAACATCTCTATGTGTGCAGCTATCTCTGAAGATGGTGTGGTAGGACGTAGGCCATTACTTGGCTCCTACAACGCTGCACATCTCATTGAGTTTCTCAATGAAATTGAGCCGGCCTGTCAAGTTGAAGGGGTCACCTATGTAATTGTGTGGGACAATGTCAGGTTCCACCATGCAGAGGTGGTTCAAGCATGGTTTCAGGCCCATCCCCGATTCATGACTCTCTACCTGCCCCGATACTAAACCCTATTGAGGAATATTTTTCAGCATGGAGGTGGAAGGTCTATGATCGCCAACCCCGCCACACTCCTTCAGGCCATGGATGAGGCATGTGATGACATCAGTGTAGACCAATGTCAAGCATGGATTCGCCATGCCAAAAGGTTTTTCCCAAGGTGCATGAACAACGATAACATTCATTGTGATGTGGACGAGAATCTATGGCCAAATGCTCAAGACAGGCTTGATCCAAATTAATGTAATGTGTGATAAATGTTATGTTTTGTTTTCATTTAGTTCATTTGTTTTATTTAACTGTGTACATTTGATTATAGAGAGTATACCTATGTTACAATTATATCTGAAAAATAAAAGTGATTGTAGAGGATGTCTTCATTGATCACAACTTGATTAGACATAGGATAGATATTATAGAAATGATAGATTCTGTGAATGTTGGGTAATGTAAGTTATTGCCTAATGTGAAAACTGTGTAATCTGTCTTTTACTGTACTGTAGCATATTGCTTTCAGCACTTCTAAGGGCGATTTGAAACATTTATCTTGCATTGTTTGTTATTGGATTCACTGGTAGTTAAAACGACTAAAGTGAAAAGATATCATTATGTTGTGTTTTGGTGATTAAACCATATGTTCTCATGACATTTCACGAGAAACTTATATTTTGAACCAAATGAATGCACAATGGCAAGTTTTGAAAAAGTGAGTGTGCCTGCGTGTGATTAGTACATTGATAATGATGGTGGGTAGCAGTCTGTCAACTATAGAGGAACACTGAGACATCTTCTCTATAACCAAATAGAACTCAGCTAGCCTCAGCTTCTGTCTCATCTACACTCCTGATCAATAGTTGGAAGAGGAACTATCCCAAACTAAAGACATTAAAACCTGTCTGTCTCTCTGCCCTGTTAGCTGTGTGAGCTATGAGGTGGAGACAGTTCATTGGGGCCATACATTATCAGAATAATTCAAAAAAGCATCTGTGGATCGAGAGTTACTCATTCAATGGTTGAAGGATATTTGTTGTGTTTGCATATGAAATGGTGTGCTATGTAAATAACTGAAATGATTGTGTTACCTTCCTTGGTTGAATGGGTTTATTGTAAGTGGCTCTGGATAAGAGTGTTTGTAAAGACTGAGATGTAAATGATAATGTAGTCTGTAGTGGGCAGTGGCTGTACTATGTCACTGAAGGTTTTTCTATAGTGTATTCATGTATTGTGTCACTGAAGGTTACCAGCAGAATATTTAACATACATGACGGCTAAAATCTGAATTGTGTAAAAAAAAAATCAACAAATCAATAAATTGTGAGAGTAATGGAACTGGAAGTGATGATGGATGATCAGGGAAGCAGATCTGATTGCATTGAGATCGGAGGAAGAGTTGATTGTCTGATGATCAGATGATGATGGTTGTTGTGTCTTTCTGTTCATGTCTGTCTAAGTGTGAGCTGGGATATATAATCTATCCTCTGTTCTTCTGCCAAGCATTGGCTCAGTTCTGTGTGTCTCTCCAGTCTACCAGCTAGCCCCCAACACACACCCCAACCTGCCTCTAGCTAGCCCTCAACACACACGCCAACCTGCCCACTAGCTAGCCCTCAACACACACCCCAACCTGCCCACTAGCTAGCCCCCAACACACACCCCAACCTGCCCACTAGCTAGCCCCCAACACACACCCCAACCTGCCCTCTAGCTAGCCCTCAACACACACCCCAACCTGCCCACTAGCTAGCCCCCAACACACACCCCAACCTGCCCACTAGCTAGCCCTCAACACACACCCCAACCTGCCCACTAGCTAGCCCCCAACACACACCCCAACCTGCCCACTAGCTAGCCCTCAACACACACCCCAACCTGCCCACTAGCTAGCCCCCAACACACACCCCAACCTGCCCACTAGCTAGCCCCCAACACACACCCCAACCTGCCCTCTAGCTAGCCCCCAACACACACCCCAACCTGCCCTCTAGCTAGCCCCCAACACACACCCCAACCTGCCCTCTAGCTAGCCCTCAACACACACCCCAACCTGCCCACTAGCTAGCCCTCAACACACACCCCAACCTGCCCACTAGCTAGCCCCCAACACACACCCCAACCTGCCCTCTAGCTAGCCCCCAACTAACACCCCAAACTGCCTCTAGCTAGCCCCCAACACACACCCCAACCTGCCCACCAGCTAGCCCCCAACACACACCCCAACTTTCCCACTATCTAGCCCTCAACACACACCCCAACCTGCCCACTAGCTAGCCCCCAACACACACCCCAACCTGCCCACCAGCTAGCCCCCAACACACACCCCAACCTGCCCACCAGCTAGCCCCCAACACACACCCCAACCTGCCCACTAGCTAGCCCCCAACACACACCCCAACCTGCCCACCAGCTAGCCGCAAACACACACCCAACCCTAAACCTATCCATTCCCCAAACCCCAACCCAAACCTTGGCTCAGTCTCTCTAGTCTACTATGCCTGCTAGCTAGCTCCCAAAAGACACACCCAACACTGACCCTAACTCCAACCCTGATAAAATAACACTTTATTGCACAAAGGGGACTGTGATGAGACACAGATATTTTATATATATTGCATTGTAATTTGCACTGTATTATGTATTAGACTTACAGTATATATTGTGTGTACAGTATGTACTGATATGAAGGCTGTGTGTGACGTTTTAAATGTATGTATTTCAGTCCTTGACAAATAATGTTCTGCACTATGTCATGTTTCCTGTGGAACCCAGGAAGAGCAGCTGATGCTTTTGCAGCGGCAAAAGGGGATCCTAACAAATACCAAATCCCAAGCCTTGGCAGAGAGTGTCTCTATGATTCCCACTAACCAAATGATTGGATCAGTGTATCTCTCTAGCCTGCAATGCCTGTTAGCCTCCAACCAAACCCAACCCCCATCCCTAACCCCCCTAAAACCTACACCCCCCCATCCTAAGCCAAGGCTCAGCTCTGAGTCCCTACCAAAACCTAGTACACACACCACTTCCTTCTATCCTCACAGCCAACCCCCAGACCCCATGCACTCGCTCCTCGGAACTCTCACAGCCAAATTAATTATACATGAACTGTACGCCTGTGTGTTGCCTGTGTGTTTGGAATTAACACGCTTGAGGGAAGATACCAACCAGCATGAGGTTATTACATTGGCAGAGGGTGGACTTCTGATTTCCGCTTTTCAGCGTGTCTGCATATCCCTCTGGAGGTGGGGAACTGGATGCATTTTTAGGTTGTTTTTTATTTTAAGATGCACTGATATGATGTAGGTACTGCAACGCAAACATCTAGGCATGTTTTCATGAAATAACGAGGCCCGTTCTTTGTTTTTTGTATCATTACTATTCAATCATAGTTTTACATTCACCTATCAAATCTAATCACATCTTATTGGTCACATACACATATTTAGCAGATGTTATTGTGGATGTAGTGAAATGCTTGTGTTTCTAGCTCCAACAGTGCAGTAATATCTAACAATTCACAACAATACACACACATCTAAAAGTAAAAGAATTAAGAAATATATAAATATTCGGACGAGCAATGTCATAGTGGCATTGACTAAAATACAGTAGAATAGAATACAGTATACACAGTACATATGAGATGAGTAAAGCAGTATGTAAACATTATTAAAGTGACTAGTGGTCCATTATTACAGTTTTTCTCAGTCGCTTTGGTACATTTCTCAAATCATTCTTAACATTTGCATACCAGTAAGTCGATTTCTCAAAACAATTATTACAAACAGTACAACACAATGGATGACCTGCAAAAGCCTGTAACTTGCTCAAAATCTCTAGTCCATTCCTCAAAAGTAAATCTTTATGTCAATGAACATGTCAGTGCCATCAGAATGTCAAGTCCTTGTGTCATTGTTCACAAAGAAGATGCTTAGTTTTGTCAAAAAGCTTAGTTGTGTTGTCAATATAAAACTGTACTCTTTAGGTATTTTCTGATGTACACTATGGCTACATTTTTTATGACAATGATTGAAAATGCACAAGGCTGCACTTTTTCTGTATGGAATTACATTTCAACAGTACAAAGTCACACATTCCTTTATGTGAGATTAGGATTGCAAGAGATTGGACAGGATTCACATTTATTTTTTGGTTTCCAACAAATTACAGTGTCATTGCGATTCAGAAAAAAACACAAAATTATTTTATAGCACAAAGAAAAAAATACTATTTCAACATAGAAAAGGTTACCACAGGAAACACTTATTTCTGTACAATCACAACGGTATGGGGTCCTGACATTCCAGTCTGTTGGGCCAAAGATTCTCATCTACATCACAGCGGATATCTTCTCTTGCGATGCAGCGAGGAAAGAATCTTTTAGAGTGTCTTATCCAGCCTCTGCAGGCGTCGACTGTGATGTCCTCACATTCTGCATCCATGGCATCCACCAGGGTCATTTGGTTTTGTGGCTGGCGATCGTAGACCTTCCACCTCCACGCTGAGAAGAACTCCTCAATTGGGTTAAGGAATGGGGAATAGGGCGGGAGGAATTCCATAATCATCCTGTGGTGGGTCACAAACCAATGCCTGATGGTGTTTGAGCGATGGAAACTCACATTATCCCAAAGTACCACATACTTTGGTAACTCACCACGAACCTGAACTCTCTCATCAGCTGGTATGAGATTCCTGTATAAGGTGTCTAAGAAGGTGAGGAAACGCTGTGTGTTGTATGGCCCTATAAGGGGGATACGCGTAACCACACCATTCTCTGACAAAGCAGCACACATAGTGATGTTCCCTCCCCTTTGGCCTGGCACATCCACAGTAGCTCTGTGTCCAATGACATTTAGACCACGGCTTCCGATTTTGGTCAGGTTGAAGCCAGCTTCATCCAGGTATATGAAGTTGTGAGGTGGTTCACTTGATTCCAGTTCCATTATACGCTATATCCCAGAAAATACAACATTATTTGTATGAGTTATATGTATTTCATTTTGGACAACATAAAGTTACGTCAAATACACACATATTACATGTTATTTTCTACAGCCAAAGCAAATGTATACAGCTCACACTTACTGTAATTACTGTATGCACATATTTTACCTGTACATACTGGTATCATAACTCCTTCACTCTGTCACCATTCCTTTCAAATGGTACATAGTACAGCTGTTTCATGCTCATATGGTTTCTTTTCAGCACCCTGTCGATAGTTGAGATGCTAACAGATTGGATGTTTACAAAGACATTGTTGTCTTCTATAATGGCACTCTGAATCTCCCTTAGTCTAATGCCATTATTTTCTCTGACCATGGTGCAAATAGCCTCCTGCTGTTGAGGTGTGAAAAGGGGCCCTCTCCCACCCCTGTGAGGTAGTCTTGCAGTCCTATGTGGGGAAATACAGTGAAGCCAAACACAAGATTGAGAAAGATTTCAGTGTAAAAAAAGTATGTAGTATCACAGTGCAGTGCACATTCTTGGATTACAAACCTGTTCTCTCTGCGAAACGTTTAAATGACTGAGGACACGGTTGTTCTCCCAACATTCGGCTGCTCTCTTCGACCAGCCTCAGCCATTGTAAGGCCATGATTGACAACATGGTCCACAATAGTGGCCCTTATTTCATCTGAAATACGCCTGTCTCCTCGACCTCTTCCTCTGTTTTGCCTCCCTACCCTTCCTCCATGCATCCTTAGTCCTCTTCTTCCCAGCTGTTGACCCTGTTCGTTTCCTTGTTGTTCTTCCATTGTCAGAAATTGTAACACTGTGTTGTGCTCTGTTTAGATATGCTTGCCAATTGAAGGTTCATTACTTTCACTTCCAAGCTATTTTACATAGAGGTTGATCTGGTTGATCATTGGTTGATCTAATGTTTCACACAATCCCCTTCATTAGTGGAAGTCAAGATTCCTTCATTAGAGAGCAATTTTTCAATTCGGGGCAATGTACTGTATGGAAAACTTGCTTGACCGATTATGACAATGAGTTCAACCATTTTGCAATTACAGACATATTCAATGAACTTATGCCTAGATGTTTTGGGGAGTAAGACAATTCAACAGACATCCAGTATATTATATATATATATATACAACATGACATAAGCAATTGATCATGTAAAAAACAACAGACAATTGTACATGATCAATTGCATGCATGTACAAAAGCAATTGCAATTTGACCAAAACAATGATAAATTGCTCTTATCTTGTGCACAAGTGACTAGATCATGTGAAGGTTGAACAAGCCGTTTTGAGAGTGTCATTTGTGATCTGAGAAATGTACCAAAGCGACTGAGAAAAACTATAACGTGAACAGTGATTCCAAGTCTATGTATATAGGGCGGCAGCCTCTAAGGTGCAAGGTTGTGTAACCAGGTGGAAGCCGGCTGGTGATGGCTATTTAACAGTCTGATGGCTTTGAGACAGAAGTTTTTTAGTCTCTCTGTCCCAGCTTTGATGCACCTGTACTGACCTCGCCTTCTGGATGATAGCGGGGTGAACAGGCCGTGGGTGGACCATTTCAGATCGTCAGTGATGTGTACACAGGGGAATTTGAAGCTTTACACTTTACACTTTCTCCACTGCGGTCCCGTCAATGTAGATAGGGGCGTGTTCCCTCTGCTGAAGTCCACGATCAACCCCTTTGTTTTACTGACGTTGAGTTTTCCTGGCACCACTCTACCAGGGCCCTCACCACCTACAGTATGTGCCTTACCTGCAGTAGATACCAATATATTGATAGATCGATAGATCGATAGATAGATAGATAGATAGATAGATAGATAGATAGATAGATAGATAGATAGATAGATAGATAGATAGATAGATAGATAGATAGATAGATAGATAGATAGATAGATAGATAGATAGATAGATAGATAGATAGATAGATAGATAGATAGATAGATAGATAGATAGATAGATAGATAGATAGATAGATAGATAGATAGATAGATAGATAGATAGATAGATAGATAGATAGATAGGAAGCCAGCCGCAACAATGTGTCAGGGGAAACACTGTACAACTGGCAACGTGTAAGCTTGCATGCGCCCGGCCCCCACGGGAGTCGCTAGAGTGTGATGGGACAAGGACATCCCGGCCGGCCAAATCCTCCCCTAACCCGGATGACACTGTTCCAATTGTACGTAGCCTCATGGGTCTCCCGGTCGCTGCCGGCTGCGACACAGCCGGGAACAAACCTGGATCTGTAGTGACGCCTCAAGCACTTCAGTGCCTTAGACCGCTGCGCTTTCTGTGTAACACCCCCACCTCCATTTCTTCTATGTACACTTATTATACTGACCTCCATGTGACTCATACACACACATACACACACCCACACACATACACAGGGCAGTGTTTACCAGATTGAGGGTGCTGTGCAGGGTGTGTTGGAATAGAGAACTCCGATTAGAACTGTGTTTGAACAAGAAGAGACAGGAACCTATCAGCACGGAGTAGAACACACAATCACCCAATCATACGTCTCAACTGGCACACACAGGCAGACACACAAGGTCACACACACACACACACACAAACCATGCTCCGGTGTGTTGTGTTTAACGCAGATGAGATGCAGAGAGAGGGATGGAGAGATGAAGGAAGGGTGGAGACAGAGGAATAGATAGATAGATAGATAGATAGATAGATAGATAGATAGATAGATAGATAGATAGATAGATAGATAGATAGATAGATAGATAGATAGATAGATAGATAGATAGATAGATAGATAGATAGATAGATAGATAGATAGATAGATAGATAGATAGATAGATAGATAGATAGATAGATAGATAGATAGATAGATAGATAGATAGATAGATAGATAGATAGATAGATAGATAGATAGGCTGTGTGGGTTGTGTTAGTACATGTTGTGTATGCA
>CM042380.1:10301208-10321208 GCA_023634145.1 Thymallus thymallus | reverse complement strand
CTTTCCCCTTAATAGGCATTAGAAGAAGATGATCCATCAAACACATTTGTGGTCAGACTCTCAGGTGGAAACAACTTGTCATTGAGAAAACAGAAAGGTGTCACAATGTAATTTTTTGCAAACATCCTTTCTGAATTGAAAAGTAATCCTAGAAGTACTCATCCAATTTTTTGAATTATCGTTAATCTCGTCCCAGGCCTGTTCTAACTGATTACAGTAAGAGTTTTTTGTAATCAGAGTACATGTAACTGATAGTTAAACCTGGACATGTTGCTATAGCCATACAAAGAGTCAACATAATGTAATAATATTATTAGTAATATTAATGTAACCATACTGAGTCATGTCACTGCTAAGAGCTGACCTCACACACATCATACAAACTCATAATACATGTACCTGCTTTAAACAAAGAGATGATTCATGGTTAATATTTCAGTTTTCCAAGGGGTGTATTACCACCATGACAGCTTGACACTCTACAGTGTTTACATAGCTGTAAGAGGAAACAGAATGATTAATTCAGTTGCACAAAGGATTGGATTTATTCGGCATATAACCTTCAAACTGACTGAAGTAACTCAAATAACTGAAGTATTTGAAAAATAATTCAATAATTTCTAATAATTCCCCCTGATAATCATATTCAATCAGTGTTATTTGAACGACTACCATTATTGAAACAGAAGTTTCATTTTTTAAATTAAAAGAGTGCCTGCAATGCACAAAGTCTGCTACACGCACGCACACACTCAAACACACTCACACGTGCACACACTCACAGGTTAGTTAGAAGACAAAGGAAGAGGCTGATGTTAATTATGTTCATTTGTCTAGCAGAACTCTGTATCTCTGTCTGGTTATCACTAATGAATCTCCCTGGAATACAACCATAGAACCACAGATATTAACACTGAGTCCTCCTCTCCTCTCCTCTCCTCTCCTCTCCTCTCCTCTCCTCTCCTCTCCTCTCCTCTCCTCTCCTCTCCTCTCCTCTCCTCTCCTCTCCTCTCCTCTCCTCTCCTCTCCTCTCCTCTCCTCTCCTCTCCTCTCCTCTCCTCTCATTTCTTCCCTCCCCTCCCCTCCCCTCTCATTTCTCCCCTCCCCTCCCCTCCCCTCCCCTCCCCTCTCATTTCTCCCCTCCCTTCCTCTCTCCTCTCATTTCCCCTCTCTTCTCCTATCCTCTCCTATTATCTCCTCTCTAAAAAGGGGTCATATTTCTCTGTCTGAGACCCTGTAGTTTCTGGAGCCTGTCTGAGTAGAGGGGTCATTGAGCCATCAACCCCCTGTCTGTCTACAGCCTAAAGGGTCTTCCCCCGGGCCTCCCGACACACACACATATCCTCCTGCTGCCTTCAACATACACACTCACACACACACCCTCCTGGTCCCCTCGACACACACACACACCCCTGCCCTGACAGTGATAAGGATTACGCCTTGGGGGGCCAGTCACTGTCTTTGAGCCCCAAAGAGATCTGTTTCAGAGGAAGCTAAGACACACACACACAAACACACACAGGCACACACACATGCACGCAAACACACAAACACACGCAGGCAGGGGCAGACAGACAGGCAGGCAGGCAGACAGGCAAGCAGGCAGGGGCAGACAGACAGGCAGGCAGGCAGGCAGGCAGGCAGGCAGGCAGGCAGGCAGGCAGGCAGGCAGGCAGGCAGGCAGGCAGACAGACAGGCAATCAGGCAGGGACAGACAGACAGACAGACAGACAGACAGACAGACAGACAGACAGACAGACAGACAGACAGACAGACAGACAGACAGACAGACAGACAGACAGACAGACAGACAGACAGACAGACAGACAGACAGACAGACAAGCTGGCAGACATACAGAAAGGCAGGCAGGCAGGCAGGTAGGTAGGCAGGCAGGCAGCGTGTACACTCTGGCCTAACCCTATTAGAGATCAAAGAGGAAATCACATCACATTACACTGCTTTTAGCACAGAGTACTCTGAGTTAATGACAGTGAAACTCTGTTCTCTCCACCAGCTAATTAATAAGTAACAAATTCCTTGGCTATCTGTGTTTATGTAAGTATTTAGTGTTATCTGAGCATTTACAGCCAGCTGGCTAACAAAGGCTGGGCCCCAAACCCAACATCACTAGAAGCTATCTGAGCCCTCAGCTCAGCCCTATTCACTTATGCATTAGTAAACAAACACACTAAATCACATGCACATACACATGACACACACAAACACACACACACACACACACAAAGGAACGGATGCACACACCCATGCAGAAACAAACACAAGATACATAAAGTCTGATATCTTTGAGTACAGCAGGAAGAGTTCAGTCAACTGGGGACCTTCTGCCCTCACCACACCTTCTGCCCTCACCACACCTTCTGCCCTCACCACACCTTCTGCCCTCACCACACCTTCTGTTCCCCTGGACCCTCTTTCTCTCTTGTCTGCCCTTCCTCTAATAGTTAGTACATCACTCTAATTGTGTGTGTGTGTGTGTGTGTGTGTGTGTGTGTGTGTGTGTGTGTGTGTGTGTGTGTGTGTGTGTGTGTGTGTGTGTGTGTGTATGTCTGTGTGTATCGATGACCTCAGTGACCACCGATCACCAGACGGTGACAGCACAGCACAGCCGGTGTGGTGGTGGGGTGGTGTGGTGGTGGGGTGGTGTGGTGGTGGGGTGTGTGTGGTGGTGGGGTGGTGTGGTGGTGGGGTGGTGTGGTGGTGGGGTGTGTGTGGTGGTGAGGTGGTGTGGTGGTGTGGTGGTGGGGTGGTGTGGTGGTGTGGTGGTGGGGTGTATGTGGTGGTGTGGTGGTGGGGTGTGTGTGGTGGTGGGGTGGTGTGATGGTGGGGTGGTGTGGTGGCGGTGTGGTGGTGTGGTGGTGTGGTGGTGGGGTGGTGTGGTGGTGGGGTGTGTGTGGTGGTGGGGTGGTGTGATGGTGGGGTGGTGTGGTGGTGGTGTGGTGTGGTGGTGGGGTGGTGTGGTGGCGGTGTGGTGGTGGGATGGTGTGTTGTTGGGGTGGTGTGGTGGTGGTATGGTGGTGGGGTGGTGTGGTGTTGGGGTGGTGTGGTGGTGGTGGGGTGGTGTGATGGTGGGGTGGTGTGGTGGTGGGGTGGTGTGATGGTGGGGTGGTGTGGTGGTGGTGTGGTGTGGTGGTGGGGTGGTGTGGTGGCGGTGTGGTGGTGTGGTGGTGGGGTGGTGTGGTGGTGTGGTGTTGGGGTGGTGTGGTGGTGGTGTGGTGTGGTGGTGGGGTGGTGTGGTGGCGGTGTGGTGGTGGGATGGTGTGTTGTTGGGGTGGTGTGGTGTTGGGGTGGTGTGGTGGTGGTGTGGTGGTGGGGGTGTGTGTATGTGCCCTAACGTGCTGTAATTTGGGAGTGTAGAGGGTCGATGCTGGACCCTTTGTTCTGAGAAGCTAACTAAACACACACACGCACCGTCCCACACCTCACCATCAGGAACCATCAACGGGTTGGTGTGACAAAATCAGATCCTGGAAACAGGAAGAAAAAAAAAGTTTTTTTTATTACCTTTTTACCCCTTTTTCTCCCCAATTTCAACATATCCAATTGGTAGTTACAGTCTTGTCCCATCGCTGCAACTCCCGTACGGACTCAGGAGAGGCGAAGGTCGAGAGCTGTGCATCCTCCGAAACACGACCCTGCCAAGCCAAACAGCTTTTTGACACACTGCTCGCTTAACCCGGAAGCCAGCCGCAACAATGTGTCATGGGAAACACTGTACAACTGGCAACGTGTCAGCGTGCATGCGCCCGGCCCCCACAGGAGTCGCTAGAGTGGGATGGGACAAGGACATCCCGGCCGGCCAAATCCTCCCCTAACGACACTGTTCCAATTGTACGTCTCCCGGTCGCTGCCGGCTGCGACACAGCCGGGAACAAACCTGGATCTGTAGTGACGCCTCAAGCACTTCAGTGCCTTAGACCGCTGCGCTTTCTGTGTAACACCCCCACCTCCATTTCTTCTATGTACACTTATTATACTGACATCCATGTGACTCACACACACACATATACACACCCACACACATACACAGGGCAGTGTTTACCAGATTGAGGGTGCTGTCACACACAATCACCCAATCATACGTCTCAACTGGCACAAACACACAGGCAGACACACAAGGACACACACACACACAAACCATGCTCCGGTGTGTTGTGTTTAACGCAGATGAGATGCAGAGAGAGGGATTGAGAGATTAAGGAGGGGTGGAGACAGAGGAAGAGAGGGGTGGAGACAAAGGAATAGAGGTATAGATAGATAGACGATCAACCCCTTTGTTTTGCTGACGTTGAGTGAGAGGTTATTTTCCTGGCACCACTCTACCAGGGCCCTCACCACCTATGTGCCTTACCTGCAGTTGATGTGTACAATTTAACATTGTAGATACCAATAGATAGATAGATAGATAGATAGATAGATAGATAGATAGATAGATAGATAGATAGATAGATAGATAGATAGATAGATAGATAGATAGATAGATAGATAGATAGATAGATAGATAGATAGATAGATAGATAGATAGATAGATAGATAGATAGATAGATAGATAGATAGATAGATAGATAGATAGATAGATAGATAGATAGATAGATAGATAGATAGATAGATAGATAGATAGATAGATCATTAATTTATCCTCGTGGGGAAAAACACAGGGCAGGTGCAAAATGCCAGAACGAAATACACAAAAGACAAGATACACGATACATGATACATGCGGCAGTATGAAAAAGTATAATATACGCAAAGTGCAAAAAGCTATAGAAACGCATTGCATAGTGAATGACTGAATATGTACACTATACATTGTTATAGTGTTAGGTGAAAACTCACGGATGGATGGATACCTAATTGTTAAACTAGGTCCTAACACCCCAACAGTTCCAGGTCTATGTTGCCGATGGCACGGCACCCCGGTGAGGCATTAAATAGTCTAATAGCCGCCGGCAGGAAGGACCTACTGTAGCGCTCTCTGGTTCCTCTGCATCATAACCATGGCATGCAGAGGACGGGTGCCGTTGTCCATGATGGCCAGCAGTTTGGCCAGGATCCTTCTCTCCACCACCTTCTCTAGAGTGTCAAGGTTAATCCCCAGAACAGAGCTAGCCTTCCTGATCATCTTATTTACCCGAGAAGCATCACCGGCCTTTATGTTGGCGCCCCAGCACACCACTGCAAAAAAGACTGACTGATAGAAAGTATGCAGTAGTTCACTGCACACGTTGAAGGACCTGAGTCTCCTCACAAAGTAGAGTCGGCTCTGGCTCTTTTTGTACAGAGCCCTGGTGTTACCAGCCCATTCCAGCCGGATGCCCATATGGACTCCCAGGAACTTGTATGTCCCAACCCTTTCCACATCCATCCCATCATATGGAGGGATGAAGAGAGGGGTGGAGAGATACAGATTGTTTCTGATGACTCAATTGTCTTTGACCTTTCCACTGAGTAGCAGGTGCTGTCACCAGAGAACAGCTGGTAGGGGGCACACACACGTGTGTGTACGCGTGTGTGTACATGCGGGTGTGCTTGTGTTATTGTGAGATGCTTTGAGTATTTATACAGTAGTTGTCTGTAATTGTGGATTAGATGTAGTGTTTTGGGAGGAAGACATATAGAGCTGGAGTTTTCTCCTACAAACCCCAAAAAACCTTCTAGGTCTCAGAGAGACTGTCTGAACACACACTAAATCAGATAAACTCTCTGGGTCTCAGGAGCCTGTGGCTACAGTACTCCCTCTCTGTCTGTCCCCAGACTCCTCTAGTCTACAATCAGTAGTCAGCCAGTCTGTCTCTGTCTGTCACTATGCCCTCAGCATGTCTAGCCTGCCCCTCCCGGCTAACCCCACAGCCCTCTTCAACCACCCCACTTCCCCCCCTGCCCTCTTCAATCACCCCCCTTATTCCACTGCCTTGTCTCCCCTCTGCCACCAGCCTGTACCCTTCTATCTGCTCACTTTCCTCCTTTGTCTACTCCTCTTCCACTCCCTCCTCCCCTCTTCCCCTCCTCTCTTTGTCATTCTCTCTCTCCTCAGGTAGTCTCAGCTATATAATTACAGTCAGGACAAACAATAGAACAGACTGACAGCATGGTCTTTCTCTCGCTCTCTCTCTCTCTATCGCTCCCCCCCTCTCCCTCTCTCCCCCTCTCCTCCCCACTCCATCTTTTTGTCAGACATTCTCTGTCCTCCTCCACTTATCCCACTCCATCAACCCACCCCCCCCCCCCCCCCCCCCCCACCACCACCACACCCCATCTTCCTCTAAAAGGGACAATGTCCTTCACTTATTCAATTAGATGGAATGTTAGCTGATCTGAAGCACCTCGTTATAATTCTATAGCTAAGGCCTTTGTAACGCAGGACTAAAGTCAGTGTGTGCGTGTATGTAATGAGGGACTATAGTTATGAAGGACGTCTTGGTCAATGGCTTCATGTCTGTAGGGGAAGTAATGATAAGGTCACTCTGAGACGAGAGGGGAATTTATAAACTAATGACTGATAACAATCTCTCCTTTCATTCTTTTCTCTGCCTTTACGTGCTCTGTTCATCTTCCTCCTCTCTTTTCCTTTTTAACAGTCTGTTATCTCTCTCTTTTCTTCTCTCTAAATGGAGCTTTGATGATGCAGGTTTGATGATGCAGGAGGTTTGATGATGTGATGAGGGCGGAGCTGCTCGTTAATAACACACTGATTGACTATCAGAGAGGAGATAATGTGTGTGTGTGTGTGTGTGTGTGTTTGACTATCAAAGAGAGTAGATATCGCAGAGCTTCCCACCCACCCAGTATGCACACAGGTCATTTACAGTCCTGTCTAACGTGACTAATATACAACAGACTAGTGAGAGAGAGATTATCATCTTATTGAATAATGTGCATAATTAGGTTGGTGTGTGTGTGTGTGTGTGTGTGTGTGTGTGTGTGGGGGGGGGGGGGGGGGGGGGGGGTGTGTGTGTGCATGCACTGAGAGATTGAACCGGTTCAATCTCCTTGGGGACGATTCACCCTTGGGGACAAATCGCTCTGAAACACACCTCTCAACTTCTGTCTTAAACACTTCTCAACTTCTGCTTCAACTTCTGTCTTAACAAAACACTTGACAACTTGTACTTGTATCACCACATCACTCTATCAACAGATACAGCCAGGAGACAAAGAGACACACACACACACACGGTGGGAACCAAATACATACAGGGAGCAGAAACAGAACACACAGAGTGTGGCATTGTGAGCTGGGCACAGCTGCTCCTACCCAAGAAAGAGATAGCCAGAGCGAGAGAGGGTGGGAGCGGGATTAAAAGAGTGAGAGAGGAGGAGAGGTAGTGGTGCCCACAAATCCCAAACCCTCTCCGTCTCTCTCCCCCTTTTCCCCTCTCTCCCCCGCTGGCAGTCTAAGTGCCTTTGCTGAGATGTAGGAAGCCACACTCTTCCCTTGTCTATTTATACCCACACCACCTCTCTCTACATACTCCACCCAGCTCTCTCCACCACACTCCAGCCAGTCTCAGCCAGCTCTAGCTAAACCAGGCATGGTATGCATCTTTCATCTGTGGAGCTGCTGGCTGGCTGACCTATATTCCTCAGTCTGGTCAGTCAGTCACAGCCCAGAGACTTTACACCCAGAGCCCAGAGCTCAGAGCTCAGAGCCCAGGGAACAGCAATGTACAGCCATGCCTTGCTCTCCCCTTCCCAGCCTAGTTCTACTCTGCTTAAGCCCTTGACGTCCAGAGCCCAGCCCTGCACAGCCCTCACAGCCCTGGCATATCCTGCCCTCCTCTACCCTGCTCTACATTGCTCAAGCTACCCAGTCTAGTTCCACTCTGCTCCAGCCGTTTACCATCAGAGCCTGCAGTATAGCCCTACCCTGGTCCTGTGAAGGCTGAGCACAAGAGAGAAATTATGATATTATTGAAACAACCAATTGATCCTTACCAAATCTGTGCCACTTTAGAAGTCTTTGTCAATACACAATATAGTGGTAATTCTATGGTTGTCACTATCGAGCCGTGAGCAAACAGAACGTCCCACCCTGAAGATAGCCTCACAACACCTCCCTATAGGATCTGCCCCAACCTCCAACCTTCTCAACTCTGGGGAAAGTACCTAACATCAGCTGTCTCTAAACTCTATGGATGGGTATCTCTGGACGTGTGGAGACTTCAACCAATGTCTTTCTCTGCAGACTGTGGATGGTTCTGTCTCCTGACCTGGGAGCCACGAGGCTGCAGCAAGAGAAAGGCTTGGTAATGACACGTGTCCGTCCACGTAGCTGTAGTTCTGCTGTCATGATGAGAGTTCTGTTCTGTCCTACTCATTAATGGAATATAGGTCACCCAACAGCGTGCTCTAGTTCTCTGGGGACTGGGTTACCCTCTGAAGCACATAGACACACACACACCTTAATATAGATCAGCTCATTATTGAGTGTTTCTTAATTCTGTTATTCTATATATAAACCCACTGACACATCAAACATACAGTAACTAACAAAGGTTGCATATTATCTTTGAAAAAAGACAAAACAGTTTTTTTATAAACAAAACAACGCATCTAATTTACAGCTTATTAACGTTCACACATAACATCAGCTAATGTTTGATATGAAAGTATAATCAGGAAGCAAGGGAAGTCAGTAAGTAGGATAATAGTAGTTATTATATGTAGAGATATTACCATTCAACAATAATGTAAATCACTGGTTGTAAAGTAGTAGTTAAGTTCTAAATCACTGGTTGTAAAGAAGTAGTTTAGCTCTAAATCACTGGTTGTAAAGTAGTAGTTTAGTTCTAAATCACTGGTTGTAAAGTAGTAGTTTAGATCTAAATCACTGGTTGTAAAGTAGTAGTTTAGTTCTAAATCGCTGGTTGTAAAGTAGTAGTTTAGTTCTAAATCACTGGTTGTAAAGTAGTAGTTTAGTTCTAAATCACTGGTTGTAAAGTAGTAGTTTAGCTCAAAATCACTGGTTGTAAAGTAGTAGTTTAGTTCTAAATCACTGGTTGTAAAGTAGTAGTTTAGCTCTAAATCACTGGTTGTAAAGTAGTAGTTTAGCTCTAAATCACTTGTTGTAAATTAGTAGTTTAGTTCTAAATCACTGGTTGTAAAGTAGTAGTTTAGCTCAAAATCACTGGTTGTAAAGTAGTATTTTAGTTCTAAATCACTGGTTGTAAAGTAGTAGTTTAGCTCTAAATCACTGGTTGTAAAGTAGTAGTTTTACTCTCCTTGACCTTTGTTTATAAATTATGTCATTGAGAATGTTCAAGTAGTGGAAAACATATTTATTTATTTTTTATTTTATTTTTTATTTCGCCTTTATTTAACAAGATAGGCCAGTTGAGAACAAGTTCTCATTTACAACTGCGACAGAGTTACACATGGGATAAACAAACGTACAGTCAATAGAAAATCTATGTAGAGTGTGTGCAAATGTAGTAAGATTAGGGAGGTAAGGCAATAAATAGGCCATAGAGGCGAAATAATTATAATTAGCATTAACACTGGAGTGATAGATTTCCAGATGATGATGTGCAAATAGAGATACTGGGGTGCAAATGAGCAAAAATAATAATATGGTGATGAGGTAGTAGGGTGGGCTATTTACAGATGGGCTGTGTACAGGTGCAGTGATCAGTAAGCTGCTCTGACAGCTGATGCTTAAAGTTATTGAGGGAGATGGTAGTCTCCAGCTTCAAGGATTTTTGCAATTCGTTCCAGTCATTGGCAGCAGAGAACTGGAAGGAACGGCGGCCAAAGGAGATGTTGGCTTTGGGGGTGACCAGTGAAATATACCTGCTGGAGCGCATGCTACAGGTGGGTGTTGCTATGGTGACCAGCGAGCTGAGATAAGGCGGGGATTTACCTAGCAAAGACTTATAGATGACCTGGAGCCAGTGGTTTGGTGACGAATATGTAGTAATATTATAATATGTAATATGAGGGCCAGCCAATGAGAGCGTACAGGTCGCAGTGGTGGGAAGTATATGGGGCTTTGGTAACAAAACAGATGGCACTGTGATAGACTACATCCAATTTGCTGAGTAGAGTGTTGGAGGCTATTTTGTAAATGACAGTAGTATATCACAGTAATACCTCCATGATATTACTGCTAGGGGTCAGTCATGTTCAGGTCAAGAGGAAGATCATTAGTAGTGTCACTAGAGGACCTGTGGTCGCACATACACACGAGGCTGCATGGTTGATCTGTGTCAGCGAGGCACAGCTCACATCATCAACAACACACACACACGCATACACACACACCGTGTCTCTAAGGGCTGATTTGTTTGTCCATATGCTAATGGTTTGAATCGCTGGCTGGTAATTCCAAAAAGCTATTGAACATGTTGCTAATTCATTCCAGTGTGCAGTGTGCGTGTGTGTGTGTTTGTGTATGTGCGTGCGTGGTTACGTGTGTGTGTGTGTGTGTTGCTCATTCCAGTATTGACTCAGTATGCAGCAGGTGTAAGGTTCAGGTCCCTGACATCACTCCTATACTCACCTGCTCGTCCTATCTTCTTGGATCTCCCCTCCTGATGACGCTGTTTACCATAATTACTTTCACCTGTGTTTCTGTGTATATAAGCAATGTCATATCAGTTGCCTCTTGTGAGGTATTGTTTTCCTGTTATTGGTAGTCATGCAAGTTCCCATTTGTTGGGCCTTTTTGAATTTGTGGCTTAGCTTGTTTTTTGTTATAGTTCACCTGGATTGTGAACTCTGTGCTGTCACGTTCAGTAAAACTACGCTCTGTGATTGGATCCACCCAAGTCTCCTGCGTAAATCCTTACAGCAGGCAGCTTGCTGTATAGATTCTAACCATGGAGAGGATAAGGGTTTTTCTACAGTAGAGAACATATAATGTAGGATGCATCCCAAATGACACCCTATCCCCTATATACAGCCCCATGGGCCCTGGTCAAAAGTAGTGCTCTAAATAGAAAATATGGTGTTATTTGGGAGGCAGAAAAAGACAACGCAGCTGTGTCCAACTCCACTCTCAGCACTGCTATACTGCTAAGTACTGTATATACTATTTCCACATGAACAGGCAGAATTTTTCTCCTGTAGCTAATATTGCCAATCTAGCTAGCCTAGCATAGCTATCGCCATGGTGTTCCTACTTAATATTGTTAATATAGCTAGCATAGCGTAGCTTCTTCCCCCGGTGCTCCAGAGAGGCTGAGTCACAGTGGTTCCCACACCCCAAGACCATGACCTCTCCCTGAGCTAGAGACAGGTGTCTGAAAGCCTGGCCTGGACCTCCCGGTCAGTGGAGGACACAGACAGCACACACACACACACACACACACACACACACACACACACACACACACACACACACACACACACACTCACATATGGATGTGATCATAGACAAACACACAGACACATGCACACACACACACACACACACACACACACACACACAGAGTGACAGGCCAGTCTCTAGGTCAGTAGGCCACTCACCTGTCAGGATTTATTAGCAAGTTGGCTGTTCTGAAGATTTAATTATAAAGTCCAAAGAGAGAGAGAGAGAGAGAGAGAGAGAGAGAGAGAGAGAGAGAGAGAGAGAGAGAGTTGGATACTTAATCTGTATAAATGACCCCAGAAAAAGAAAAACATTAACCAAATACAGAATTAGTGATCATAGCCTGACAATTGAAACAAGACGCCATCAAAACAACATGGCTGGCCAGAGAGGACAGAGCATATCATTACTTGGGTTCAGAGATAGCTAATCTTCTGCCCTAAATATAGATTACTTAGAGCCCTTCTTCCACACATGTACCATTAAAATGTCTACATATTTTAAAGAACAATCAAACAAACATCAACTTTGTATACTTTTGGGGGAAAGGACTG
This sequence comes from Thymallus thymallus, assembly GCA_023634145.1. Lineage (NCBI taxonomy): Eukaryota > Metazoa > Chordata > Actinopteri > Salmoniformes > Salmonidae > Thymallus > Thymallus thymallus. The sequence continues at coordinate 10,309,327 of CM042380.1, read as the reverse complement.
ATGTGATTGAGTTGGCAGCACAATATGTTACAATGTGCTACAAATCAAGGGAGAAAACATAACATGTACTATTTTCTCCATTTATTATTATCATATATACAGTGGGGAGAACAAGTATTTGATACACTGCTGATTTTGCAGGTTTTCCCACTTACAAAGCATGTAGAAGTCTGTAATTTTTATCATAGGTACTCTTCAACTGTGAGTGACGGAATCTAAAACAAGAATCCAGAAAATCACATTGTATGATTTTTAAATAATGAATTTGCATATTATTGCATGACATAAGTATTTGATACATCAGAAAAGCAGAACTTAATATTTGGTACAGAAACCTTTGTTTACAATTACAGAGATCATACGTTTCCTGTAGTTCTTGACCAGGTTTGCACACACTGCAGCAGGGATTTTGGCCCCTCCTCCATCCAGATCCTTCAGGTTTCGGGGCTGTCGCTGGGCAATATGGACTTTCAGCTCCCTCCATAGATTTTCTATTGGGTTCAGGTCTGGAGACTGGCTAGGCCACTCCAGGACCTTGAGATGCTTCTTACGGAGCCACTCCTTTAGTTTCCCTGGCTGTGTGTTTCGGGTCGTTGTCATGCTGGAAGACCCAGCCACGACCCATCTTCAATGCTCTTACTGAGGGAAGGAGGTTGTTGGCCAAGATCTCGCGATACATGGCCCCATCCATCCTCCCCTCAATACGGTGCAGTCGTCCTGTCCCCTTTGCAGAAAAGCATCCCCAAAGAATGATGTTTCCACCTCCATGCTTCACGGTTGGGATGGTGTTCTTGGGGTTGTACTCATCCTTCTTCTTCCTCCAAACACGGCGAGTGGAGTTTAGACCAAAAAGCTCAATTTTTGTCTCATCGACCACATGACCTTCTCCCATTCCTCTTCTGGATCATCCAGATGGTCATTGGCAAACTTCAGACGGGCCTGGACATGCGCTGGCTTGAGCAGGGGGACCTTGCGTGCGCTGCAGGATTTTAATCCATGACGGCGTAGTGTGTTACTGATGGTTTTCTTTGAGACTGTGGTCATTGACCAGGTCCTGCCGTGTAGTTCTGGGCTGATCCCTCACCTTCCTCATGATCATTGATGCCCCACGAGGTGAGATCTTGCATGGTGCCCCAGACCGAGGGAGATTGACCGTCATCTTGAACTTCTTCCATTTTCTAATAATTGCACCAACAGTTGTTGCTTTCTCTTGATTGAGTGTGTGGACAGGTGTCTTTTATACAGGTAACGAGTTCAAACAGGTGCAGTTAATACAGGTAATGAGTGGAGAACAGGAGGGCTTCTTAAAGAAAAACTAACAGGTCTGTGAGTGCCGGAATTCTTACTGGTTGGTAGGTGATCAAATACTTATGTCATGCAATAAAATGCAAATTAATTATAAAAAAATCATGTGATTTTCTGGATTTTTGTTTTAAATTCCGTCTCTCACAGTTGAAGTGTACCTATGATAAAAATTACAGACCTCTACATTTGTAAGTAGGAAAACCTGTATCAAATCAAATCATAGGCAGTGTATCAAATACTTGTTCTCCCCACTGTAGACAATAATATATAGACAATAATTGTTTTCCTTCATTGATTGATTGATTTATTTATTTTGAATTCCTTTTTTTTATTAATTAGACTCTGACCATTATTACACTTTTGTATTATATATTTATTTGTTTTATTTGTTATATATAGAGTAACAGTCAGAACTTTGTACACAACTACTCATTCCAGAGTTTTTCTTTATTGTTACTATTTTCAACATTGTATAATAATAGTGAAGACATCAACACTATGAAATAACACATATGGAATCATGTAGTAACCAAAAAAAGTGTCAAAATCAAATCAAAATCTATTTTAGATTTGAGATTATCAAATAGCCACCCTTTGCCTTGATGACAGCTTTGCACATTCTTGGCATTCTCTCAACCAGCTTCAGGAGGTAGTCACCTGGAATGCATTTCAATTAACAGGTGTGCCTTGTTAAAAGTCAATTTGAGAAATGTATTTCCTTTTTAATGTGTTTAAGCAGTTGTGTTGTGACAAGGTACGGTTGGTATACAGAAGATATCCCTATTTGGTAAAAGACCAAGTCCATATTATGCCAAGAAACGCTCAAATAAGCAAAGAGAAACGACAGTCCATCATTACTTTACGACATGTAGGTCAGTCAATGCGGAACATTTCAAGAAAGTGCAGTAGCAAAAACCATCAAGCGCTGTGGAGGAGGAGGTGTGATGGTGCTTTGCTGGTGACACTGTCCGTGATTTATTTAGAATTCAAGGCACACTTAACCAGCATAGCTACCAGAACATTATGCAGTGATAAGCCATCCCATCTGGTTTGTGCTAAGTGGGCCTATAATATTGACCCAACACACCCAATACACCTCCAAGCTGTGTAAGGGCTATTTGACCAAGAAGGAGAGTGATGGAGTGCTGCATCAGATGACCTGGCCTCCACAATCACCCGACCTCAACCCAACGTAGATGGTTTGGGATGAGTCAGACCGCAGAGTGAAGGAAAAACCGCCAACACGTGCTCAGCATATGTGGGAACTCCTTCAAGACTCATGGAAAAGCATTCCGTGTGAAGCTGGTTAAGAGAATGCCAAAAGTATGCAAAGCTGTCGTCAAGGCAAAGGGTGGCTACTTTGAAGAATCTCAAACATAAAATATATTTTGATATTTTAACACTTTTTGTTACTACATGATTACAGATGTGTTATTCCATAGTTTTTATATATTCACTATTGTTCTACAGTGTAGAAAATAGTAAAAATAAAGAAAATCCCTTGAATGAGTAGGTGTGTCCAAACTTTTGACTGGTACTTTATACATATATATTATTATAAAAAATACTGTATATGTATACCTACTATTTGTATTGTTGTCGCTATTGTCCATAATTGTATGTATCACTTTGCTTTGACCTTCTTATTCATGCCATTAAAGCATTGGAATTTGAGAGAGAGAGAGAGAGAGAGACAGAGACAGAGACAGAGACAGAGACAGAGACAGAGAGACAGAGAGAGAACTATCTCCTGGGGTGGGGCAGGGCTGGGCTGGGAATGAGTTAAGGTCAGGGCTAGGGGTCTAGCACAAGTTCTGAAGTGAGAGTGAGTGTGTGATGTCATTGGCAGCAGGCTGGCTGTGGCTGAGTGATCTGATGTTAGTGAAACAAGGACAGAAAGAATACCTGGGACCAGCTCAGGACTCACAGCCAGATGGTGCTGGCAAAAACATGGACACACACACAGATAGAGCAGTGAGGCAGCGAGCAACCTCTTAGCAATGGTAAATTACAGTAGGGGTAATTGCATTAGTAGGGTAAGATAATTAGCTAAGAGGTGCAGGCTGCTATTGCGGCTGGAAGCTTCTGGAGTCACACACTACTAACCACCAACCTGGTACCACACACACACACACACACACACACACACACACACACACACACACACACACACAGAGAGATAAGGACATAGTCTTCTAATGTTTTCTCTCTAGCCACTAGAGCCTTTTATAAACTAAGCCCCATGCAGCTTCCCCACTGACAGAGCTGAACAGAAAGGTATTGATTGTCAAATGGAATGATAGCTGTAGCTCATCACATTGGCAGAGACCTGAGGGGGTCAGTAAATCACAGTATGACTGACATCTCTATACCAGTACTACGAACCAATCGATATAAGACACAGATACACACACACACACGCGTACATGTGCACCCACACATTCACGCACGCACACACACAGGCACACAGACACAGCTAGCTAAATAGATAATGACCATGGCTTAACAACACACTGTACTGAACTGTAATGAACTGTACTGACCTGACAATACCAATAACTGCCCAATGTAATTTAAAAAGTAATGAATCTAGTATAGAGACACAAAGTCAATGTTATTAAGATGGAGTCTGATAAAAGCCTGGACATAATCACATCAGGTCTTCTGTTTAACTCAACTAACTGAGCTCTCGTTCTGTCTCTATGATGGTTTCATTCAACAGGTGATTGGATGGAGATTACAGCTGGAGATAATATAGCAGATGCTGACATTTTATCGGACAAATCAGCAAGCTGTTGATACATAGACACACTCACACTCATGCACCTACGAATGCACACAAGCACACAAGCGTGTACGCTCGTGCACACACACACACCAAGTGTCATAAGTTTATGTTGTATTATAGTGTTTTTGGCAGAACTGTTAGCTTAAAACCGTATGGATTGAGTTAGTGAGAGTGTGGTTGTAAGGGGTATGAAATCGCTGGGAATATCTGTTGGCATCTCTGGCTGACTGCTACTCTAATAGAAGAGAGATACACTTGTATTTGTCCTGGTTCACAGTATTGAACACAGACCCAGCACACTTTACAGGTGAAGGATAAATAAACATGGTTGTCTCCCATATGGCACCCTATTCCCTATATAGTGCACTACTTTTGATCAGATCCCATAGGGCTCTGGTGAAAAGTAGTGCACTAAGTAGGGAATAGGGTGCCATTTGGGACGGCACACCGTTGCGATGAGAGAGGAAATAGCAGCAGTGTTTAGATGCTCCCAGAGCCTCAGTAACATTAGAACCTCTATGGATCTTCCTCAGGCTCTGTCAACTGATCAGAGTCACGGTAAAAGTTAAGAGGCAGGGATCTCCTGCATCGCCTCTAGGACTGCTATCTTATTGGATTTGTATGCTGTACTATTCCTACCTGCCTGGATTAGTGTGTGTGTGCGTGTGTGTGCGTGCGTGCGTGTGTGTGTGTGTGTGTGTGTGTGTGTGTGTGTGTGTGTGTGTGTGTGTGTGTGTGTGTGTGTGTGTGTGTGTGTGTGTGTGTGTGTGTGTGTGCGCGCGCAAGTGTAAAAGTGTGTCTGTGTTAGTGTGTGCGTGCGTGCCTGTGTCTGTGTGTGTGTTTGTGTGGGTGAGTGTGTGTGATCATGCGTGCAGAGTTATTGATTTTAATAGGTACATTAATAATGAAGATGCTTTCCCTGTCAGACCAGGGTTCAGTCTTCCTGTATCAGTATGTTACAGAGACACACTACATCACTGGGAGCCAGAACTCACACACACACACACAAAGAACACAGAACACATTGGTTTAACTGGAGATACCATTGTGTGAAGCTTTATTGAGGCTGGAAGTGAAGTAAGCTGTGATATTTATTGAGGTCATAAGTTCTGACTCGGCTGCGATTTAGAGGGTCAGTGCTCTCCTGGCCTCAGATATACTTAATCCTCTTTGCTCCATACCTTTATATCTCTGACTGACTGGGCTCAGAGGTGTCTCTTGTGACAGACAGGGATGTAGTGAAGGAAGGAAGGAAGGAAGGACGGACGGAAGGAAGGAAGGAAGGAAGGAAGGAAGGAAGGAAGGAAGGAAGGAAGGAAGGAAGGAAGGAAGGAAGGAAGGAAGGAAGGAAGGAAGGAAGGAAGGAAGGAAGGAAGGAAGGAAGGAAGGAAGGAAGGAAGGAAGGAAGGAAGGAAGGAAGGAAGGAAGGAAGGAAGGAAGGAAGGAAGGAAGGAAGGAAGGAAGGAAGGAATCTGGACCAGATAGAAACAGCTGCTGGGCACTGAGAGAAATGTGCACTTTTTTATTTTTCATTTAGACTCTCTTTCTCTCTCTCTCTCTCTCTCTCTCTCTCTCTCTCTCTCTCTCTCTCTCTCTCTCTCTATCACTCTCCATCTCCATCTCCTCTCTCTATCTCTCTCTCTCTCTCTCTCTCTCTCTCCACCCCTATTACCCGATTAACCTCTGCTATCCTCTCTGCTCTCCTCCACAGCAGAACAACATGATTAGATCTCTCCACATCTCTCCCTCTCTCTCTTTCTGCTAATAAATACAGCTGCTGTATCCTTGAATGGTATGTGAGTAGCAGACACAGAGGTAGAAAGATATAAATATATCAGAAAAGAGGCAGAAAGAGAGAGGTAGAGAGGTAGAGAAAGAGGTAGAGAGAGATAGAGACAGAGAGAGATATAAAGAGCAGAGGTAGAAAGAGACGTATAGTGGAGAAGAGAGGTAGAATGAGAGGTAGTGATACAGTAATTTGTGGTTCCAGTGTAAATTAACGTGTCTGATAACCTAGCAGAGGTCTAGGTCTCAGACCACCCTCTGTGAAAGGGGAAGAGAGACCACCGCAACACAACACTGGCTTTCAAACCAGGCCCAGGACACACACACAGACACGCACCCCAGCAGTTGCATATCCTTTGCATATCTGATGTTGTTCTCCTCTGTGCAAACAGAGAGCAATATATGATGAGTTTCTCTAGAGCAGTGCTCCGTGCTACAGAGGAATAGACATTTTATTTATTTAACCTTTATCTAACAAGACAAGGAAGTTAAGAACAAATTCTTATTTACAATGACGCCCTACCAAAAGGCAAAAGAACTCCTGCGGGGACGAGGGCTGGGATTAAAAATAAAAATAAATAAAAATAAATATAATATAAATATAGGACCAAACACACAAGAGAGACAAAACAACTTTACCAAAAGAGATACCTGAGACAATAACATAGCATAGCATAACATAGCAAGGCAGCAACACATGACAACACAGCATGGTAGCAACGTAACATGACAACATGGTAGCAACACAACATGGTAGCAGCACAAAACATGGTACAAACATTATTGGGCACAGACAACAGCACAAAGGGCAAGAAGGTAGAGATGACAATACATCACGCAAAGCAGCCACAACTGTCAGTAAGAGTGTCCATGATTGAGTCTTTGAATGAAGAGATTGAGATAAAACTGTCCAGTTTGAGTGTTTGTTACAGCTCGTTCCAGTCGCTAGCTGCAGCAAACTGAAAAGACGAGCGACTCAGGGATGTGTGTGCTTTGGGGACGTTTAACAGAATGTGACTGGCAGAACGGGTGTTGTATGTGGAGGATGAGGGCTGCAGTAGATATCTCAGATGGGGGGGAGTGAGGTCTAAGAGGGTTTTATAAATAAGCATCAACTAATGGGTCTTGCGACAGGTATACAGACTATACAGAAAGGTGACCATGACCTCTGACCTCTGAAAACACTCAACATGCAAAACATGGAATAGGAAAACAACACCTCATCTTAATACTACTTGTTATATCTTATTGCACCAGCGGTACAAGCTGGCGTAATGGCTGGACAAAAATGACAATGTTTACAATCACAGCGTTAAATCATTCATTTGAACAAGTACAGTGATGTTGTTTTCTAAACAGTCTGAATGCCAGAGAGAATGAGACAGACATTAGTGTTCTGTTAAAATGACCTTTCTAAACATTTCATCTAGCTAACATGAACTGGCGCCCTGGGACCCACAACCATCTCACACATCAATAAAACATCTAAATGTATTTTAAATGACAAAGGAATGTTTTGAAGGATGGTAATTGCTAGTTTTAATGTTCAAATGGACCGTTTGGAGGATCTCCGGATCAATAGAGAGTTCTAGACTGTTCTAGAATGTTATGGAATGTTCTGTTTGAAAGAAAGGAACTCATAGCTAATGTCACAGCCTAGGAAGCAAATGCAACAAGATGATTTTGAACCAGGATCGTTTGTGCATAAGACTATTTTAGCCCAGTGAGCAAACTGTAGGCATTAGCTGGGGAAGCTAACAAGAGTGTGAGGTGTAGTGTGTGTGTGTGTGTGTGTGTGTGTGTGTGTGTGTGTGTGTGTGTGTGTGTGTGTGTGTGTGTGTGTGTGTGTGTGTGTGTGTGTGTGTGTGTGTGTGTGTGTGTGTGTGTGTGTGTGTGTGTGTGTGTGTGTGTGTGTGTGTGTGTGTGAATCTAAATGGGCTGAACTGTTCAGAGTTCAGCCCATTGAGATTCAGAGGATGGGTGTGGATAATGGACTGTCCCGCAGTAGGACAGCACCCGAGACACACACACAGATACCACACACACACACACACACACACACACACAGAGACACACACAGACACACGCACACACTCTCACCCTGTGGTCTCCTTATACTTCTATTCCTTTCATCCCCAGAGACAATCCGTGTGTGTGTGTGTGTGTTTAGGATGTGCTGGCTTGCCAAATGCAACGCTTATAAGCGCCTACAGAGGGCTTTTACCTTCCTCCTCTCCCTCC
>CM042380.1:10273708-10298708 GCA_023634145.1 Thymallus thymallus | reverse complement strand
TAAGAACAAATTCTTATTTACAATGACGCCCTACCACAAGGCAAAATATCTCCTGCGGGGATGGGGGCTGTGATTAATATATATACAGTGGGGAGAACAAGTATTTGATACACTGCCGATTTTGCAGGTTTTCCTACTTACAAAGCATGTAGAGGTCTGTAATTTTTATCATAGGTACTCTTCAACTGTGAGTGACGTAATCTAAAATAAAAATACAGAAAATCACATTGTATGATTTTTAAGTAATTAATTTGCATTTTATTGCATGACAGAAGTATTTGATACATCAGAAAAGCAGAACTTAATATTTGGTAGAGAAACCTTTGTTTGAAATTACAGAGATCATACGTTTCCTGTAGTTCTTGACCAGGTTTGCACACACTGCAGCAGGGATTTTGGCCCACTCCTCCATCCAGATCCTTCAGGTTTCGGGGCTGTCGCTGGGCAATACGGACTTTCAGCTCCCTCCAAAGATTTTCTATTGGGTTCAGGTCTGGAGACTGGCTAGGCCACTCCAGGACCTTGAGATGCTTCTTACGGAGCCACTCCTTAGTTGCCCTGGCTGCGTGTTTCGGGTCGTTGTCATGCTGGAAGACCCAGCCACGACCCATCTTCAATGCTCTTACTGAGGGAAGGAGGTTGTTGGCCAAGATCTCACGATACATGGCCCCATCCATCTTCCCCTCAATACGGTGCAGTCGTCCTGTCCGCTTTGCAGAAAAGCATCCCCAAAGAATGATGTTTCCACCTCCATGCTTCACAATTGGGATGGTGTTCTTAGGGTTGTACTCATCCTTCTTCTTCCTCCAAACACGGCGAGTGGAGTTTAGACCAAAAAGCTCTATTTTTGTCTCATCAGACCACATGACCTTCTCCCATTCCTCCTCTGGATCATCCAGATGGTCATTGGCAAACTTCAGACGGGCCTGGACATGCGCTGGCTTGAGCAGGGGGACCTTGCGTGCGCTGCAGGATTTTAATCCATGACGGCGCAGTGTGTTACTAATGGTTTTCTTTGAGACTGTGGTCCCAGCTCTCTTCAGGTCATTGACCATGTCCTGCCGTGTAGTTCTGGGCTGATCCCTCACCTTCCTCATGATCATTGATGCCCCACGAGGTGGGATCTTGCATGGTGCCCCAGACCAAGGGAGATTGACCGTCATCTTGAACTTCTTCCATTTTCTAATAATTGCGCCAACAGTTGTTGTCTTCTCACCAAGCTGCTTGCCTATTGTCCTGTAGCCCATCCCAGCCTTGTGCAGGTCTACAATTTTATCCCTGATGTCCTTACACAGCTGTTTGATTGAGTGTGTGGAGTCCGTTTGATTGAGTGTGTGGACAGGTGTCTTTTATACAGGTAACGAGTTCAAACAGGTGCAGTTAATACAGGTAATGAGTGGAGAACAGGAGGGCTTCTTAAAGAAAAACTAACTGGTCTGTGAGAGACGGAATTCTTACTGGTTGGTAGGTGATCAAATACTTATGTGATGCAATAAAATGCAAATTAATTATTTAAAAATCATACAATGTGATTTTCTGGATTTTTGTTTTAGATTCCGTCTCTCACAGTTGAAGTGTACCTATGATAAAAATTACAGACTTCTATATGCTTTGTAAGTAGGAAAACCTGCAAAATCGGCAGTGTATCAAATACTTGTTCTCCCCACTGTATATAAATATAGGACCAAACAGACATCACAACAAGAGAGACAAAACAACACTACCCAAAGAGATACCTGTCACGTCCTGACCATAGAGAAGCCTCGGGTTTCTCTATGGTTGTCTAGGTCAGGGCGTGACAGGGGTTTCTAGCTAAGTCTATGGAGTTTTTGTGTTGGTTCCCAATTGGAGGCAGCTGTAGTGAGTTGCCTCTAATTGGGGACCATATTCAGTTTGTTCCTTTTCCTACCTGTGATGTGGGTTATTGTAGTGTTTACGTTCGTTGTTAACACACTCTCATGTTACGGTCATTTGTTTTATAAATAAATATGAAGAACTTCAACTACCCTGCACCTTGGTCTCTTTCTTCAACCTGCAGTGACAATACCCAAGACAACAACATAGCAAGGCAGCAACACATGACAACACAGCATGGTAGCAACACAACATAACAACAACATGGCAGCAACACAGCATGGTACAAACATTGGGCACAGACAACAGCGCAAAGGGCAAGAAGGTAGAGATGACAATACATCATGCAAAGCAGAGATTGAGATAAAACTGTCCAGTTTGAGTGTTTGTTGCAGCTCGTTCCAGTCGCTAGCGGCAAAGAACTAAAAAGACGAGCGACTCAGGGATGTGTGTGCTCTGGGACCTTTAACAGAATGTGACTGGCAGAACTGGTGTTGTATGTGGAGGATGAGGGCTGCAGTAGATATCTCAGATGGGGGGGGGGGGGGGGGGGGGGGTGAGGTCTTATAAATTAGCATCAACCAGTGGGTCTTGCGATGGGTATACAGAGATGACCAGTTTACAACATCACATGTGCCTCTGCAATTACATCTGTGTTGGTCTCCTAGAACTAGTCGGCAGTCAGACGTCTGTCTCCTTAGCAATATGTTTCATTACACCTGTCTGTGTTTGCATCGGCAAACATGACACATCACCATTAAGAATGAGGGCTTTAATTAAAAAACCTGTTTCAGAAGATATATTAATTTATCAAATGAAATCCTGTGATTTAGGTTGAGGAGACATTGTACCACTAACACCATCTTAGAGCAAACACACCTAAACACAGCCTTACAGAAAAACATGACATTGCCCTCATGGACACAGAAAGAAGGTGCTGATGTGAGCAGCTGGGTTTGAACCTTATCATCTGTACTCCACATGACTGTGTTAGCCTGCTGAGCTAAAGTCAAGTCTTCAGGTCTCAGTTACCCAACACACGTGAACATTGACGATGACTCTAAACTAACTGGTCCAGATGAACTGAATCTGATTGCTGCTCTACTTTTGCCATTGAAACTTCTCTTCAGATGGAGGCCACTTAGAACTCCTTAAATCTATATTCATAGCACTAGTGACGGGTGGTCACTAGTAGTGGTTTTCTACTCCTCCTCCTCCTCCTCCTCCTCCTCCTCCTCCTCTTATCTGAAGGGGCTGGAACAACATTTCTAAAAGGCTGCATTAAGAGGCTTAGAGCCGCAGCGCTTTAGCAGCCAAAAGGTCACTACTGCAAATTGGGTTCATTAATCTTCAAGTGTACGGCAGCCCCGATGGGACACTCTTCATATAACAGACACAGATTAAAATGGCTGACGTGCTGCTTTAGATTATTCTGGAGAGACAGAGAGAGAGAAACTCCAGGAATGATAAAGAGTTGGAAGGAGGCTTGGGTCCTCTCAACACTGATGGACAGCGTCTTTTCATATCAGAGAGAGGGTTGTGAGATTTTAAGAGGAGGATGGAGAGGGGTGAGGAGATGGTGAGGAAAGGGAGAGAAGGGGGATACATGATCTATGACTTCATGGGCTTTTATAATTAGAAGCATCAAATGTAATTATGGTTAAACATATTCATTCAGAATGACTGACTGAGTTCTCTGTCTTTCTTTATTTCCCTCCCTCCCTTTCTTTCTCTCTCTCTCTCTCTCTCTCTCTCTCTCTCTCTCCCTCTCCCTCTCTCTCTAGGATTCTGTGCCAGTTATCCTGCAGCGTTGACATCCCTGGTTACACCTGGCCATCAGAACATGAAATGAACAGCTACCTGCTGTTCTTCAGTAGAGGTAAGGAAAGACATCTAATGATAACTAATGATGTTACATACAGTGGGGAGAACAAGTATTTGATACACTGCGGATTTTGCAGGTTTTCCTTCTTACAAAGCATGTAGAGGTCTGTAATTTTTATCATAGGTACACTTCAATTTTGAGAGACGGAATCTAAAACAAAAATCCAGAAAATCACATTGTATGATTTTTAAATAATTAATTTGCATTTTATTACATGACATAAGTATTTGATCACCTACCAACCAGTAAGAATTCCGGCTCTCACAGACGTGTTAGTTTTTCGTTAAGAAGCCCTCCTGTTCTCCACTCATTACCTGACTCCAACCTCTCCACAATGGCCAAGATCAGAGAGCTGTGTAAGGACATCAGGGATAAAATTGTAGACCTGTACAAGGCTGGGATGGGCTACAGGACAATAGGCAAGCAGCTTGGTGAGAAGGCAACAACTGTTGGCGCAATTATTAGAAAATGGAAGAAGTTCAAGATGACGGTCAATCTCCCTCGGTCTGGGCACCATGCAAGATCTCACCTCGTGGGGCATCAATGATCATGAGGAAGGTGAGGGATCAGCCCAGTACTACATGGCAGGACCTGGTCAATGACCTGAAGAGAGCTGGGACCACAGTCTCAAAGAAAACTATTAGTAACACACTACGCCGTCATGGATTAAAATCCTGCAGCGCACGCAAGGTCCACCTGCTCAAGCCAGCGCATGTCCAGGCCCGTCTGAAGTTTGCCAATGACCATCTGGATGATCCAGAGGAGAAATGGGAGAAGGTCATGTGGTCTGATGAGACAAAAATAGAGCTTTTTGGTCTAAACTCCACTCGCCGTGTTTGGAGGAAGAAGAAGGATGAGTACAACCCCAAGAACACCATCCCAACCGTGAAGCATGGAGGTGGAAACATCATTCTTTGGGGATGCTTTTCTGCAAAGGGGACAGGACGACTGCACCGTATTGAGAGGAGGATGGATGGGGCCATGTATCGCGAGATCTTGGCCAACAACCTCCTTCCCTCAGTAAGAGCATTGAAGATGGGTCGTGGCTGGGTCTTCCAGCATGACAATGACCCGAAACACACAGCCAGGGCAACTAAGGAGTGGCTCCGTAAGTAGCATCTCATGGTCCTGGAGTGGCCTAGCCAGTCTCCAGACCTGAACCCAATAGAAAATCTTTGGAGGGAGCTGAAAGTCCGTATTGCCCAGCGACAGCCCCGAAACATGAAGGATCTGTATGGAGGAGTGGGCCAAAATCCCTGCTGCAGTGTGTGCAAACCTGGTCAAGAACTACAGGAAACATATGACCTCTGTAATTGCAAACAAAGGTTTCTGTACCAACTATTAAGTTCTGCTTTTCTGATGTATCAAATACTTATGTCATGCAATAAAATGCAAATTAATTACTTAAAAATCATACAATGTGATTTTCTGGATTTTTGTTTTAGATTCCGTCACTCACAGTTGAAGAGTACCTATGATACAAATTACAGACTTCTACAAGCTTTGTAAGTGGGAAAACCTGCAAAATCGGCAGTGTATGAAATACTTGTTCTCCCCACTGTAATTATGGTGTGCATGTGTGTGTGTACGTGCGTGCATGCCTGCTGTGGGTTCAGTAAAGGTAAGGGGATCTAATTATGTCTAAAGTTAGGCAGAAAATGTTGTAGGGCCTGTGAGTTCTACTACAGTCCAGTCTGAGGAAGGAGAGAGAGAACTAGTAGTTCCATTTGACCCAAGACTTTATGGTGTCATGGACATGGAAGTAGATACTTTTAAATGCAGTTATGCAATGACAAATACATGAAAATAGACACCAACTATATTTATTGTGCCAAATAGATTGTTATACACTTGCAGAGCATGGTCCCTGGTTGTCACCAATTCCTGTAGGTCTATGTGAAAGACACTAAATATTCACTGCAATAATCTAACCTGGTTAAATCTAGATCTAGGGTTCCTAATAGAAGTAATGAAATAATCAGTAGTCAGTGTTGTTGTGGAACAGATGGTGGAGTGTGTTTCTGTCTCTGTTCCGCTACCACGATGAAGCTCAATAATGATAGATAGCTTAAAGAAGCATACCATGACGACGCTCATTAATGATAGATAGCTTAAAGAAGCATACCATGACGACACCCATTAATGATAGATAGCTTAAAGAAGCATACCATGACGACGCTCATTAATGATAGATAGCTTAAAGAAGCATACCATGACAACGCTCATTAATGATAGATAACTTAAAGAAGCATACCATGACGACGCTCATTAATGATAGATAACTTAAATAAGCATACCATGACGATGCTCATTAAAGATAGATAGCTTAAAGAAGCATACCATGACAACGCTCATTAATGATAGATAACTTAAAGAAGCATACCATGACAACGCTCATTAATGATAGATAACTTAAAGAAGCATACCATGACGACGCTCATTAATGATAGATAACTTAAATAAGCATACCATGACGATGCTCATTAATGATAGATAACTTAAAGAAGCATACCATGACGACGCTCATTAATGATAGATAACTTAATGAAGCATACCATGACGATGCTCATTAAAGATAGATAACTTAAAGAAGCATACCATGACAACGCTCATTAATGATAGATAGCTTAAAGAAGCATACTTATTTTATTCTCTCTCTCCCTCTCCTTTTCTCCGTCTTCTCTCTGCTCTCTCATCTCACATTTCTCTCCTCTCTTTCTTTCTTTCTTTCTTTCTTTCTTTCTTTCTTTCTTTCTTTCTTTCTTTCTTTCTTTCTTTCTTTCTTTATTTATTTCTTTCTTTCTTTATTTCTTTCTTTCACAGTGAGACAATTAACTGCTTTAATGACCACCCTCATCACAGGGGTGGTCATTAAAGCAGTTAATTGTCTCACTGTAGCTGTTATTGGATCTGGAGGCAGGAGGGAGACAGAGGCAGAGTAACTGATGTAAAGCTGCTGAGCGGTGAAATAGGGAACAGGGCTGAACACACACACACACACACACACACACACACACACACAGGGACGATGATGGTATCAGCATCAAAGGAGAGTGAAGCATTGTGCCTTGTGACCCTCATCTATGGCAGCGGTCCCACCTGTTATCCTATCTCCCTCTGGGGCCTCTCAGACAGACCGCCACACACAGGTAGATACACTCACGCGCACAAACACACACACACACACACACACACGCATGTGCACTCCCATTCCCCACAGAGGATGAGGGAAGGAGACCAGGACAGAGGATGAGGGAAGGAGACCAGGACAGAGGATGAGGAGACCAGGACAGAGGATGAGGGAAGGAGACCAGGACAGAGGATGAGGCTACTTCAGACTATTAAGATGCAACATCCTGCCTCCCTCTCCAAACCAGTGGGAAACCCTGGGCATAATCTAATTTGGACCTCACCCAGCCCTCTTTCCCATCTCTTTCCCATCTCTGTCCCATCTCTCTCTCTCTCTCTCTCTCTCTCTCTCTCTCTCTCTCTCTCTGTCCCATCTCTCTCTCTCTATCTCTCTCCTCTATGTTTTTCAGTCTTTTAGCAGACATTCAAAAACCACTTACAGTAAGTGCTTTCAAGTAAAGAAACTGGAATAAATAACTCAAGATGAATAAGTAAAAACCTACTTTATTCTTTAAAACAAATGACAAAATAACATAATATAAAATAGTTGCAACATTGACCGATCAGTCATATGTTAGGCAGGAGGCCTGAGAGACTGAGTTGAACCATCAGTCATATGTTAGGCAGGAGGCCTGAAATACTGAGAGCAGGGGGCTGATCATTCACTCTCTCTAGAACACACATTTCTATAATGACCCACTCTAGAACACACATCTCTATAATAAACCACTCTAGAAGACATATTTCAAGAATGACCCACACTACAACACACATTTCTATAAAAACCCACTCTAGAACATACATTTCTATAATGACCCACACTAGAACACACATTTCTATAATGACCCACTCTAGAACACACATTTCTATAATAACTCACTCTAGAACACACACTTCTATAATGACCCACATTAGAACACACATTTCTATAATGACCCACATTAGAACACACATTTATAGAATGATTCAGATTATAACACACATTTATAGAACGACCTTACAAACATTTCTAGAATGACTCAGGGAAAATGAAGGACAAGGAAAGCCAGAGCTGATTGAGAGAACGAGGCAGAGACAAACAAAAACAAACAAATTAGCAGAAGATGCTTGGTTACGTTGGTTTTGCATGACGGCATATTTGCATAATGGTTTTGCATGCTGCCGAATCTGAGGTTTTATGACAACGATTATGATTGTTTTAGGGATGGTGAATCCTACATATGGAATGGCGCTCCTAGTAGAGTTTGGACTGGGGTTATTTTGTCAGCAGGTTGGTACGTAGACTCAGAGTCCATCACTACCCTATCACTGGGAACAGTCATCTAGTTTACACACACAAACGTCACAGCAGTACGTGACCTGTGGGAGTTGGTCCTGCTTGTATTATCGTTTTAATTTAGGAGTGGAAGTGAAAAAGGTGTCACAATCTATCTTTGAGTCTAGTGTTCCTCCCAGGAGCATAGAGCAGGATGTTTAAAGTCCAGTCTATAGATGTCATAATAATCTGCGCTGAGACAAACTGTACACTATAACACCCTCTATTAGTCTGCTCTAAAATAGAACATACACACTCTAACACACATTTTACACTGTACAGTATACTGTAGAGAGTGAAACCCTTCAGAGGTAGAGACATACTGAATCCAACAGTGAGTTAAACACACCGTAGACTGTAGAGAGTGAAACCCTTCAGAGGTAGAGACATACTGAATGCAACAGTGAGTTAAAAACATCTAACTGTAGCAGAATACAGGTAGCAGAAAGACTTCTAGTCCTGCTAGAAATAAAAACCCTGCCTGTCTGTCGAGGATCAACGACTCATTCAACTGTAGAACCAAAGCCCAGGTTTCTCTCTCTCTCTCTCTCTCTCTCTCATAAACACGTTTGCATGCATGCACACATGTACGCGCGCACACACACACACACAGACACACTCAACCAAAGCCCAGTTCTCTACAGGCCTGGTCTTCTCTCCACAGTCAGAACAGAGGATGTATTAAAGCCCTGTGGCACACTTCTGTCAGTATTGAAAAGACAAGACAAGTTATTTCCTAGTTTGCCAGGCCAAAGGGGAGTGTGTGTGTGTGTGTGTGTGTGTGTGTGTGTGTGTGTGTGTGTGTGTGTGTGTGTGTGTGTGTGTGTGTGTGTGTGTGTGTGTGTGTGTGTGTGTGTGTGTGTGTGTGTGTGTGTGTGTGTGTGTGTGTGTGTGTGTGTGTGTGTGTGTGTGTGTGTGTGTGTGTGTGTGTGTGCGTGCGTGTATGTGTGTTTGTGGGTGCGTGTGTGTGTGTGTGTGTGTGTGTGTGTTTGCATGCATGTATGCATGTGTGTGAGTATATGTGTGTGTGTTTGCTTGTGTGTTTGCGTGCGTGTATGTGTGTGTGCGTGGGTGCGTGTATGCGTGTGTGTGTGTGCAGAGCAGAGCAGAATAAACAGTTCTTTCAGTCTAAATCCTCAGGGAATTGTTTTCCTTTCACAAACCACCACATGGATTTCAGAGGACAGGGCAAAAGCCAGGATTCCTTTTCTCCACATAACTAAGAGAGGGAGTGTATTTGTTGGTTGTCTTAATATATGCAAAGCCCTAAATGAGAGTAAGAGAGAAGTTATCCTGCTGGGAGAGAAGTAAGTTAGTTTGATCAGAGTTGTTCTTCTGAGAACAGGCAGAGGCAGGTGTGACTGTATATGTGGACGTGTGCCTTCCACAGATATTGGCATAAAGGGAAAGGTTAAAGGGACATGTATACTCCTAATGTCCGTTTACCACCAATAACATTAAGAGGATTTCAGTGAAATCAGACTAAAGTGGTGTGGGTTTGAACTTGGTGTTACAATGATAGAACATCACAGTCAAAGGAAGGGAAAGATGGAGAGAGAGAGAGACAGAGAGAGACAGAGAGAGACAGAGAGAGAGAGGGGGGGGGGGGGGCCTAGAAAGAAGAAATTAGTCCTGTGAGGGTGTAATCCTCAGAACAGATCAAACCACCTTGTTTCTGCCGAGTCACACCCTTCACATTATACAACTCATTCTGCTGTGGGATGAAAGCGAGTCAATTAGTCCCTATTAGCAGAACTGAAAGAGCTTTTACTACCTTTCATCTACTGACTGTCTGCTCTGCCTGCTCAGAGACGCAACCAGCCGCCTTTGAAACTGGGGGTCTGGGAGAGAGGTGTGTGTGTGTGTGTGTCCTCTCTATGGCTGTGTATACTATCCACTCTCAGTTTGGATCATATCTAATCCAACAGTGTGAGTGTGAATGGAGCAGTACAAGATGGGCTGTAGCAGATTGTCCATATCATTGACTGTGAACATGACTCAGATCAGCTGATGGTAATGCCTCTGGTATATTACTTTGAGACGTTGTAGCAGGACTGATCAATGGTGGAATACCCTTGTAACACCAGTGTTCTGTCTCTCACACACACACCACATCACAAACACACACACACACACACACGCACACACACCACATACACATTCACAAACACACACACACGCACACACACCACATATACAAATCAAACCCCTGTGGTTTTCACAGGATCAGCTCATTTCCTGTATCCAGCAAACCCCTGTGTGTGTGCGTGCGTGCGTGCGTGCGTGCGTGCGTGTGTGTGTAACTTCAGTGGAGTCCAGAGAGCAGAGAACAGAGAGAGTCTGTTTAAGAGGGAGCAGGGGTATACTTGACCCCCCCCCTGTGTCCCTGCCACCACAGAATGGCCATTCTAGACAATAGGGCCTGTCTAAACCAACATGACTGGCCTTTCTACTACATCACACACGCCCCTCCCTCTCTGCACAGAGAATCAGGACACGTCTCTAATGGCACCCTATTACCTATGGACCCTGGTCAAAAGTAGTGCACTATATAGGGAATAAGGTGCAATTTGGGACACATATTCAGTCTCTGTGAACTAGTCACTCTATTACCCATCTGGGGCTCATTCTGCTGACACACAACAGCACTGAACTGTGGAAGAATATTGTAGAACTGCAGATAGATTTATGTTGTAGTTCTTCGTTAACGATGACCATGAGAATGAAGTGATTATTAAATTAAATGTTAACCTGAGTAAACAGTGGGAAAATGCATTGCATAGGATGATATCACTAGTGTCAGTTTTCTGATCTCACTTTGGATAATGTGTCATCCCCTGTTACCGTTATTTTGCTCACTACATGTGTGTTTTGTGTGAAACAAAATGCATCCTACAACCCCCCCAAAATACCTCATATTTTGTGACAACTTATGCGTCCTCTCCTTCAGTGTCGAACTAAGCATGTAACAGTCATTGATCAACAAGTCATTTTGCATGCTGAACAACCCAGGTAATATCAGTTGCCTATATCAGTAGCCTAGTCAAACTACGCACTCAGTAGCCTAGTCAAACTGCGCATTGTGGGCTGCTTCGCGGGCTGACAAATGAGAAGCAGGTTGCATATCACCTTCAGCATTCAAATGATTGTAAAATGTCTTGTGCAGTATTAGGCTTTATAAGTTGAATGACAACCAATGTAATTTGGTCGTTTTTGTATTTTTATCAAATGTGCTAATAATGTTTTACCGGAATAAAGTAGCCTGAGACAATAGGGCTGAGGCTACATAGGGCTGAGACACAGGGCTACATAGGGCTAGATAGGGCTGACTCACAGGGATACATAGGGCTAACACACGGCTACATAGGGCTAACACACAGGATTGAATAGGGCTAACACACAGGATTGCATAGGGCTGACACACAGGGCTACATAGGGCTACATAAGGCTGACACACAGGGCTACATAGGGCTGGCACATAGAGATACATAGGGCTGACACATAGGGCTCCAATCAAAAATGTACAGCTTCTACAGTATGTGACTCTGTACTCTCTGTGTCACCTCTTTCCTGGCTCTTTGCTGATTCTCTCAGCTGAGGGGAATATGGAGGACGATTCACACACACACACACACACACACACACACACACACACACACACACACACACACCTCCACACACACACACACACACACACACACACACACACACACACACACACACACACACACACACACACACACACACACACACACACACACACACACACACACACACACACACACACACACACACACCACACAACACACACACACAGACACAGTGCCTGTAGAGATGGTTACAGTATCATTCTGTTTCACTTTGTAGTCCCTGACAGAGACAGGAGTGTTATAATACTAACACACACTGACAGAGACATGAGTGTTATAATACTATGTTATAATACTAACACACACTGACAGAGACAGGAGTGTTATAATCCTAACACACACTGACAGACATACTGCTCCACATACTGGTCATGACAGCTGACAGCTCTGTGTGTGTGTGTGTGTATTCATGTGTGTTTGTGTGTACGTATGTGTGTGCCAACTTGATACACACTATTTCTGAATGAACTCATCTGACACAACCACAGATACATACACAGACAGACATGCCAGCACACACAGCAGACCCCAGTATGAGTAGCAGCCAGCCAGTCAGCCAGCCAGCCAGCCAGACAGACAGACAGACAGACAGACAGACAGACAGACAGACAGACAGACAGACAGACAGACAGACAGACAGACAGACAGACAGACAGACAGACAGACAGACTGTGGGAGATGGGAGAGGAGAGGAAACAGGGATTATATTCCCACTCAGGATATGGGCCCTCGTTTTAGAAGTGCAGACCCAGACGGTGTACCTATGTGTGTGTTTGCATGCCTTTGTGTGTGTGTTCTCAGTGCAAGGGTTAGAAGGTCAAGTAGAGGCACCGGTTGACAGTGGGCTGAACAGGCCTGATAAAGCTCTTACCACTGCAGTCATTCAGACAGTAATGGCCTCTGGTGTGTGTGTGTGTGTGTGTGTGTGTGTGTGTGTGTGTGTGTGTGTGTGTGTGTGTGTGTGTGTGTGTGTGTGTGTGTGTGTGTGTGTGTGTGTGTGTGTGTGTGTGTGTGTGTGTGTGTGTGTGTGTGTGTGTGTGTGTGTGTGTGTGTGTGTGTGTGTGTGTGTGTGTAATGGTCTCAGGTCTTAAGGCAGGAGTCTGGAAGGCAGGGAGTCTTGAAGGGCTTTTAAGGCTGGGGTTGGGCTGCTGCGTATAAAATGTATTTCTCCCTATAATACTTATTACCAGTCCTCTGTGGCTCTGGACCCAAGTAGGGCACTATGTGGAGAATGGGGGTTTAATTTGAGATTTGCCCAGGGAGTCAGGGTCTTAGGAGGGCCTTAGGGATGGGATGCATCCCAAATGGCACCCTATGACAATAGCCCTTGTCAAAAGTAGTGCACTACATAGAGAATTGGGAAGCAACCATGTTCTGAGGAATAAAGATGATCAGTAAGGAGAGCAGGACTGGCTAGTCAGCTCTGATGGGAGGGGGGTGCAGGGGGACTTGACTGTGTCTGTAGAATGGAGCACCATCCACTGCTAACTACTCTGATAGGTGTTTAGTAGAAAGCTAATGTGTGGTTGTGTGAATATGTGTGCATCCGAACAGAATCATCTTAAGAACAGAGACGGGTGGCTTTAGTTCTGTTAGCTAACCTCAGTCACACATTCTTAAGCTAACACAACCATTAGCCTCCAAAGCTAACCCCAACCACTAGCATCTTTAGCATACCCAACCGTGAGCCGTAGAAGATAACCCCAGTCATTAACCTAAGCTTACCCCAACTATTAGCATCCAAAGCTAATCTTGCCATTATCATGTGAAGGGAAATCAACTATCAGCCATTAGCCTCTGTGGCTGTTAGCCGGCTGAGCTAATTGGTATGTTTAATCTGAGTTAAGAGTCCTGTTGTTCAACAGAGATTTTCACATGTAGGGATAATGACAGCATCACTCTGCTTCATATGACACGGACACTTCTGCACTAATTACTGACCTCTACACATTGTTCTGCCTACCATAGAATCTCTTAAAAGAGGGAGAGAGAGACAGAGAGAGACAGAAAGAGAAAGAGAAAGAGAAAGAGAAAGAGAAAATGAAAGAGAAAGAGATGTTAAGTGATATTTGTTCAGATAATTTGGCCAAATTAAAACTACTATGTTTGTGGATGTGTGTAATCGGTGCTAAAAGCCGTGATAATTGCACCGCTTCGCAGATATGTGCTCATTTCATTACCTTATTATTGTCATTGTCAGTGAACACTCAGTGGCGTCATAAAATGATTACAACCCATTAGGAACAATATTGTTGTGAACCCAGTCAGCATGCCACGATGTGTTTATTTTGTGGCTGACTGATTTTTGATTGGTTGCTGTGTGACAAGTACTATTTTACAGGACTGCCAGTTTGTCCAGATTTATGTACCGTGATGCAGACAACTGATCTCTGGTTGGTTCTCTTTGGGGACTAATCATGTCATAGAAGAGATAGGAGAACACTCATTATGAAAGTGAAATGGAAATATACTTAACAGACAGAGGATCATGACAAGATGTCGACCTTGGTGGAATGTGCATTAAGGATGATAAAATAACTAGCATGTTTTGATATTTGATCGTGGAGGAAAATGTCGCCATATTGTTTAGATTACCAACATAACTGTACATATACATGAATGTTTAGGTCTTCTGACTGGTGTGAGTTATATAACGTGTTCTAACTGACTGGGTTCCCTCATGATATATCATATCATACGCACATTTAGCTATTTAAGTATTTCTCTGCCATCGACCTGTATAGTATAGTTAACCATGCAAATATTCCTTATTTCTTTTTTTTACCTAACACTCTGTAACAATGTATAGTGTACACATTCAGCTATGCAATGTCTTTTTATAGCTTTTTGCACTCCAGACTATTTTTATACTTTTTCATACTGCCGCACTATGAAATCAATAAAGTACCTACCTATCTATCTATCTATCTATCTATCTATCTATCTATCTATCTATCTATCTATCTATCTATCTATCTATCTATCTATCTATCTATCTATCTATCTATCTATCTATCTATCTATCTATCTATCTATCTATCTATCTAGCTATCTATCTAGCTATCTATCTATCTATCTATCTATCTATCTATCTATCAATCTATCTATCTATCTATCTATCTATCTATCTATCTATCTATCTATCTATCTATCTATCTATCTATCTATCTATCTATCTATCTATGTTGTTCTCCCATTCCATTATTGAAATATCAATGTTATGGGTCAACTACTGAATAATATACAACCTCCTTCACCAGGCAGCTTTCCTAAAGACAGATAGGCTAAAGTAGTTCCTTAATGACAGTATTATACAAGCCTGAAATATTAGGATCAGAGGAGAGGCTGAGGGAGATGATAGTGAGTTCAGAGGAAGAAGAGGGGGCTGAGAACTGATCCTCTCCTCCTGATCCTCCCTCCCCTCCTCTCTACTTCTCCTCTTCTTCTTGCCATCCTTCCTCCTCTCCTCTATTCCCTCCTATCATCTCACCTTATCTTCCTTTCTTTCCTCTTTCCTCCCCTGTTTCCTCCCTCTCCCTCCCTCCATTCATCATGATGATCCATAGCTGTTCCTTCAGATGCATGAGAGGTGTGGATCACTAGGAAAGCTTTCATAGTTAATAACAGCTCTGGCATTAAAACAGTCACACTGAGAGAGAACCAATGAGGTTAGAGGGCTAAAGCAGGGAATCCATCTTCTACAGACCAGTACACACACAGCAAACCACAGGCACCATACAGATGCTCACCCACAGACAGACACACCCGCAAAAACACACAAATACAGTATACACAAATAGAGACACAGAACAAGGAGGAGGAGAGGAAAGAAGTAAAGGCAGAGGAAAGGTGAAAGAGAATTCTAGAGTTTTCTATTAGGCATCCAGTTCACTATGATTCACAAACACACATGGACGAATATTGTGTTACTATTCCTAACATGACCAGTTCAGTTTTCTTTCAGGAAACAGCTACACTGTAAAAATAAATAGTGTGCTAGTTGTAAAAATTTGGTAACTATTTGCATCAGCTTTTTAGTATATCCAACATGAGGTATTCTTATGGATAATATACATCTTTCGGACTTTCACAAACACTAACATCTAAAAAATGGATTAGATCCAACTTAATTTGATCAATTCCAAAACCATTTTGATATCCGTTCATCATGATCCATTACACTTCATAGTACAACAAACTGCTTAATACTAATATAGAAATATACTTCTCTTTCATCAAACATGCATATAACATTCTGTAAAAGTATCATGAAGTCATTTTTTCCCAAAGTTGATAGAAAATATTATGAACATTTAGTAAAGTAAACACAAGTTCCCTTGTTGTTGTTTCTACTAACAAATAATCGTTTTTGCAGTATATTAAAATGAATTTACATTTTTGAATGTTTTTTTTTTTTTACAAATTAAATGAAGTAAGCTATTCAAATATTGAAGTCAAAACAGAAACCTGCATTTTTACGTGAAAATCATAGATTTTTTGGGGTAATATTTACAGTGTAATCTCATGCTATTCTACACATTTTGCCATGAGGCTAAGAGAAAATGTTGTTGTTTTAAAGCTAATTTCCTGTCATTCAAAAATGTTTACCATGGATAATGACGTGTTCATATGCTATATTCCCAGGGGCTTTTTTTTTTTTTGGGGGGGGGGGGAGCATCCTACGCCACTGAACATGACAACATACAAATATACCCAAACAAATTATATTATATCACGTGCACTGAGAATGTGTGTTTGTGTGTTTGAAAACAGTGGCTTGGGCTGGGCTGTTTACCTAGGGAGTCAGCTCTCTCTCTCTCTCTGTTATCTGGACAATTAGCCTCTCCCACTGGCACACACAGCTACAGCACTGTCAACACACACATACTGATAACACTGTCTGAGGGCCTACACACACACACACACACACACACACACACACACACACACACACACACACACACACAAACACACTAGAACACACACGCATAAACACACACTAGAGCACAGAGACACACACACATACACACTAGAACACAAAGACACACGCACGTATTCACAGACACACACATGCGTACACACACATCGGCAGGGTGTTGCCAAAGGTGTCACCTCAGTGTACCTGTTGAACACTGATTCACATTTTGCACAGAGGTACACACCTAGCTGCTAGCTGTAATTAAAAGTGCTGTCTGAAAGGTCAGACCCAGAGGACCCATGCAGCACTTAACCTTTCTACAGCATCATAACACTTTCATTACACACACACACAGAGAGAGAGAGAGAGAGAGAGAGAGAGAGCGAGAGAGAGAGAGAGAGAGAGAGAGAGAGAGAGAGAGAGAGAGAGAGAGAGAGAGAGAGAGAGAGAGAGAGAGAGAGGGAGATAAATATTGTTTATTGAACTTGTGTTTATTATCTATTTCACTTGCTTTGGCAATGTATACATATGTTTCCCATGCCACAGACACAAACACACACAGCCTGAGTAAAAGAGACAGGGACATTTGCATATGTTGTTAATTACAGGTGGACAGAAACATATTGAAAAAATAATAATAATCTGGTGATACTTTCTAATATTCCTAAAGTCTGCCTGAGAACAAACTAGCACTAATTGGCTTGTAGGAATTTACAACAGTTAAGGACTGAGTGGGAGAGAGAGAAGACAGAGAGAGAGAGAGGGGGGGGGGGGGGGACTGGAGACTGGAGACTGGTGGACAGAGCTGGGAGAGGATACCTTAGTCATCGTCCCATGAGGCCTCCTCACAGAGAGCTACTGTGCTAAATTGCAATTATGTTTCTGTACATGCTGTAACAGAGCAGAACACAGTGGAGAAGGGGGAGAAAGGGGGAGAGAGGGGGAGGACTCAAAGGGGTGATGGGGTCAGAAGACGACGGGGAGTAGAGGGGGAAAGGGGGAGACAGGGAGAGGAGAGGGGTGGGATGTGTTCCCCAATCTGCAGCATGAATCAGTGTTTACTAATGAGAAAGGGGACGTGTCCCTGCAGCCCATGGATTATTGAGATTAGCAGAAAGCCCTCCTCCATCTCCCTACCCAGACAGGAGCAGCGGCTGGCTTTACATCCCATCCCTATGGAGAACACTGGAATGAATCAGCGCATCACAGTCGTCCTCTTTCTGAGAGGGCGATGATGAGAGAGGGAAAGAGAGAGAGAGGGGGTGAGAGGGAGGGAGAGAGAGAGAGAGAAAATGATAGAGAGAGAGAGAGAGAGAGAGAGAGAGAGAGAGAGAGAGAGAGAGAGAGAGAGAGAGAGAGAGAGAGAGAGAGAGAGAAATATTGTTTTTTAACTTGTGTTTATTATCTATTTCACTTGCTTTGGCAATGTATACATATGTTTCCCATGCCAATAGAGTCATTTGAATTTAATTGAAATTGAGAGAGAGCCATCCTAACATGGTAAATATTTGTGATGTCGCTGATGTGAACCAGCTAGTATGTCCTTGAAGACCACCTTCAGTACTGTTATTCTTCTCCCCTCCTGGAAGATAACAACGATGCCTAATTGGTTCCAGCAATTATAGAAGTTCTCAATGGTAGCTAATCTGAGTGAATTAAAGATGGCCAAACATGAGTGTGATAACAACCTAGTGTAGGTAATGACATCTCTATCTGTCCAAACATAGCATGGCAGAGATACAAAGAGAGATAGAGAGAGGGGGGTGTAGAAAGAGAGAGGGGAGACGAGAAAGAGAGAAAAAAAGAGAGAGAGAGAGAGAGAGAGAGAGAGAGAGAGGGAGAGAGAAAGGGGGTGTAGAAAGAGAAAGGGGAGACAAGAAAGAGAGAGAAAGAGAGAAATAGAGAGATAGAGAGAGAGGCGTGTATGTCTAACTGCCAGCTCACGTTATAAGCCCTCCAGTGAAGAGAGAGAGAGAGAAAGAGAGAGAGAGAGCGAAAGAGAGAGAGAGCTAGAGAGAGAGAGAGAGAGAGAGAGAGAGAGAGAGAGAGAGGGAGAGAGAGAGAAAGAGAGAGAGAGGGAGAAAGGGGGCGTAGAAAGGGGAGACAAGAGAGAGAGAGAGAGAGAGAGAGAGAGAGAGAGAGAGAGAGAGAGAGAGAGAGAGAGAGAGAGAGAGAGAGAGAGAGGCGTGTATGTCTAACTGCCAGCTCACATCATAAGCCCTCCAGTGAAGATATAAGAGATCCACTGTGTTTTCCCTCAGGACAGAATATCTGTGTGTGTGTGTGTGTGTGTGTGTGTGTGTGTGTGTGTGTGTGTGTGTGTGTGTGTGTGTGTGTGTGTGTGTGTGTGTGTGTGTGTGTGTGTGTGTGTGTGTGTGTGTGTGTGTGTGTGTGTGTGTGTATGTGCAAGTGTGCATTATTATTATTTCTGTCTCTCCGGTCGTGACGTTGATTCGGAGCATAATAGTGCTTCACCACAGAGGGAGTATTACAGGAGCACGGTCATGTTAGAATCGTTGGCACACACAGCCAACATAACGAACACACCCATACACACAAACAGACTGAGAAGCAACACGGCTAATGCATGCAATACATGTGTGGTATATGTTTGGAAAGCAGGACATGCGTGTGTAATCATTTAAGTAGAGATGCCTACAGTAGCTGAGTAAGATATGGCTCTATGAAATGTACACACGTGATGAGTAACCTTGTCTGAGACCTGAAGACTCATGTTAGCGCCCACATCTAATGCCTAGGCTTTAGCTCAGTGGGTTATTGTTTTCTCAATTTACAGGGCAACCTTGCTCTGTCAGACCAGCTGTGGTTTTGTTGTCAACCCTTTGTGGAGACCGGACATTCACTGTAAAACATTATTCTATTCTCATAAATGACATCCCAAATTTCTGCTTTATTTTACTTTTTCATAACTTTTCCAGAGCCCATTCATATTTTCCTCAACAGTCCATTCCTTCTGAGAAACACTCCCCTGTGTTTCCCCTGGTGTTAGCCTATATTTATTCTCCTATGCATTTACGCCATTGTCTCTCAGAGCTGTCGGAACGCGCCGGAAGGACAGGTGGAGGGTGGTGGGGAAGAGGAGGGTGGCGGGCCGCGTTTGCTTGGGGAGAGGGCTGCGTGAATTTGTCTCTCTCTCCCAGAGCGAAAGAAAGAATGAGAGAAAGAGAGAAAGGAGGAGAGGAACAAAGCAAGGCAGCGCGTGAGGCTCAGTCAGGCCCATTATACGATGAGTCAGACAACCATCCCTCCATTCAGTCAGACAACCATCCCTCCATTCAGACAGACAACCATCCCTCCATTCAGACAGACAACCATCTCTCCATTCAGACAGACAACCATCCCTCCATTCAGACAGACAACCATCCCTCCATTCAGACAGACAACCATCCCTCCATTCAGACAGACAACCATCCCTCCATTCAGACAGACAACCATCCCTCCATTCAGACAGACAACCATCCCTCCATTCAGACAGACAACCATCCCTCCATTCAGTCAGACAACCATCCCTCCATTCAGACAGACAACCATCCCTCCATTCAGACAGACAACCATCTCTCCATTCAGACAGACAACCATCCCTCCATTCAGACAGACAACCATCCCTCCATTCAGACAGACAACCATCCCTCCATTCAGACAGACAACCATCCCTCCATTCGGACAGACAACCATCCCTCCATTCAGACAGACAACCATCTCTCCATTCAGACAGACAACCATCTCTCCATTCAGACAGACAACCATCCCTCCATTCAGACAGACAACCATCCCTCCATTCGGACAGACAACCATCCCTCCATTCGGACAGACAACCATCCCTCCACTCAGACAGAGTAGATAATCCCCTACCTGCCTATGGTCCGCTGTCTGTATAGGCTATACATGTGTGTGTCTGTGTGTGACCTTGTGTGTGAGAGCGTCTGTTTGGGTGAAAGTGTGTGTGGGGGGGAGGGCTCTCTCTAGGAGCTGTGAGTTCCATCTAATTCCAACTAACAACAGGTTAGATACCCAACAATACCCTAACAACAGTCCGACACCTACAAAGAGCTGCAAAATTCTTCTATATAAATATAAATATATAAATATAAATAAATTCTTATATATCAGAGGATATGGCCATCTCTGTTTCAGTATAGTGATGTAGCTCTGGAGGATGTGACTGTCTCTGTCTCAGTATAGGGATGTAGCTCTGGAGGATATGACTGTCTCTGTTTCAGGATAGTGATGTAGCTCTGGAGGATATGACGGTCTCTGTTTCAGGATAGTGATGTAGCTCTGGAGGATATGACTGTCTCTGTTTCAGGATAGTGATGTAGCTCTGGAGGATATGACTGTCTCTGTTTCAGTATAGGGATGTAGCTCTGGAGGATATGACTGTCTCTGTTTCAGGATAGTGATGTAGCTCTGGAGGATATGACTGTCTCTGTTTCAGTATAGGGATGTAGCTCTGGAGGATATGACTGTCTCTGTTTCAGGATAGTGATGTAGCTCTTGAGGATATGACTGCCACTGTTTCATTATAGTGATGTAGCTCTGGAGGATATGACTGTCTCTGTTTCAGGATAGTGATGTAACTCTGGAGGATATGACTGTGTGTGTTTCACTAGTTGAGTGATGGGGATGTTGTGACAGTGATAGGGCGGGTGGGCTGCTCTGGAGGAGGTCTAATGAAGTGGAATAACAACAGATGCTGCTTCTCAGATCATGTTGGTTGAAGCCGTGACGCTCAATCTAAGCTAAGAGACCGTGATTAGAAGCATCAATCTGATCTGAAATTTACTGTAAGGGCTATCCGTTCCAAAGTTAACCTTTCTAGCCCATACACATCATACAGTGCCTTCGGAGAGTATTCAGACCCCTTGACTTTTTCCACATTTTGTTACGTTAAAGCCATATTCTAAAATTGATTGAATAAAAACAAATTATTTACATTAGTATTCAGACCCTTTGCTATGAGAAGTTGAGCTCAGATGCATCCTGTTTCCATTGATCATCCTTGAGATGTTTCTACAACTTGATTGGACATGATTTGGAAAGGCACACACCTGTCTTTATAAGGTCCCACAGTTGGAGGTATTGTAGAGCTCCAAGACAGGATCTGGGGAAGGGTACCAGAAATCTTAAAGCTACAGCATACAATGACATTATAGACTATTCTGCGCTACCAAAAAATGTCTGCTGCATTGAAGGTCCCCAAGAACAGAAGGACAGCCATCTCTGCAGCACTCCACCAATCAGGCCTTTATGGTAGAGTGTCCAGACGGAAGCAACTCCTCAGTAAAAGACACATGACAGCCAGCTTGGAGTTTGCCAAAAGGCACCTAAAGACTCTCAAATCATGAGAATCTGAATGCCAAGCGTTACGATCATGAGAATCTGAATGCCAAGCGTCACGTCTGGAGGAAACCTGGTACCATCTCTACGGTGAAGCATGGTGGTAGAATCATGCATCATGCTGTGGGGATGTTATTCACCTTCCAACAGGACAACGATCCTAAGCACACAGCTAAGACAACGCAGGAGTGGCTTAGGGACAACTCTCTGAATGTCCTTGAGTGGCCCAGCCAGAGCCCGGACTTGAACCCGATTGAACATCTCTGGAGAGACCTGAAAATAGCTGTGCAGCGACTCTCCCCATTCAACCTGACAGAGCTTGAGAGGATCTGCAGAGAGAATGGGAGAGACTGCCCAAATACAGGTGTGCCAAGCTTGTAGCGTCATACCCAAGAAGACCCAATGCTTTAATCGCTGCCAGAGTAAAGGGTCTGAATACATATGTAAATGTGATATTTCCGCTTTTTATATTTAATAAATGAGCAAAACTGTCTAAAAACCTGTTTTTGCTTTGTCATTATGGGGTATTGTGTGTAGATTGATGAGGGGAAAAAACTATTTAAGCAATTTTAGAACAAGTCTGTAACTTAACAAAATGTGGATAAAGTCAAGGGGTGTGAATACTTTCGGAAGGCACTGTATTTATACAAAGGTATGTGGACACCCCTTCAAATTAGTGGATTCGGCTATTTCAACCACACCAGTTGCTGACAGGTGTATACAATTGAGCACACAGCCATGCAATCTCCATAGAAAACATTGACAGTTGAATGACATTACTGAAGAGCTCTTTGATCGTCATAGGATGTCACCTTTCCACAAAGTCAGTTCGTCAAATTTCTTCCCTGCAAGAGCTGCCCCGGTCAACTGTAAGTGCACTTATTGTGAAGTGGAAACATCTAGGAGCAACAACGGCTCAGCCACGAAGTGGTAGGCCTCACAAGCTCACAGAACGGGACCGCCTAGTACTGAAGCGGTTGCAACACTCATTACCTAGTTCCAAACTGCCTCTGGAAGCAACGTCAGCACAAGAACTGTTCGACGGGAGATTCATGAAATGGGTTTCCATGGCCGAGCAGCCGCACACAATGCCAAGCGTCTGTTGAAGTGGTGTAAAGCGTTCCGCCATTGGACTCTGGAGCAGTGAAAACGCATTCTCTGGAGTGATGAATCACACTACACCATCTGGCAGTCCGAAGGACTAATCTGGGTTTGGCGGATGCTAGGAGAACGCTACCTGCTCCAATGCATTGTGCCAACTGTACAGTTTGGTGGAGGAGGAATAATGGTCTAGGGCTGTTTTTCATGGTTCGGGCTAGGTCCCTTAGTTCCAGTGAAGGGAAATCTTAAAGCTACAGCATACAATGACATTCTAGACTATTCTGTGCTTCCAACTTTGTGGCAACAGTTTGTGGAAGGTCCATTCCTGTTTCAGCATGCACAAAGCGAGGTCCATACAGAAATTATTTGTCGAGATTGGTGTGGAAGAACTTGTCTGGCCTGCACAGAGCCCTAACCTCAACCCCATTGAACACCATTGGGATGAATTGGAACGCTGACTGCGAGCCAGGCCTAATTGCCCAACATCAGTGCTCGACCTCACTAATGCTGTTGTGGCTGAATGGAAGCAAGTCCCTGCAGCAATGTTCCAACATCTAGTAGAAAGCCATCCCAGAAGAGTGGAGGCTGTTACAAAACCAACTCCATATTAATGCCCATGATTTTGGAATGAGATGTTCGACGAGCAGGTGTCCACATACTTTTGATCATGTAGTGTACTGAATCTGTATGCGTTTAGATGCGCTCCCTGTCTTTTCTGGTGTGATGCTCTTTGACACTCATTGTGTTCACCATGGTAACTCGGTTGCCAGAAAAGAAAGGAAACCGATCTGGGATTTCACCATGAGGTCAATTGTGACTTTAAAACAGTTCAAACAGCAAACCAAACAACAAGAATTTACCCAAAAAGGTATTTTTGGTATTATTGTGAAATGGTAGAACCTGCTGTAGCCAACTAGCTCGCCATGTCACAGTGACCAAACATGACTATCTATTTTTAGCTGATATGGGAATGAATACACAAGCAGCATATCAAACTAAGATAATGTTTTACGTTATACCGGCAAGTATAGGAATATTTGCCAGGGCATATTTTTTTTATTATGAATGTGATTATTTCACATGGAGATGTGGGAAGCTATTTCCTCTTGTTATATGTCACTCACTAATGGTCACTCAATTAATCCATGTCAGTAAAACAAATTAGCTTGGTTAATAAGTCTAGTTAGTCTAGCCAGCTATCAACATTTGCAAGGCCGAATTACCAACCGGGGATGCAGGGCACGTCCTGACCTCGAAGGACCCCCATTGATTTTGTTAGTCACTCTCACTCAGATATCATATTAACATGGCATAAATCATGGAGAAATGCTTGCTTTTAAAAATGCTAACATTTCTCCCTACCCCATGGCAAAATACACTGAGTCTACAGAACATTATGGACACCTGCTCATTCCATGACATAGACTGACTTGAATCCAGGTGAAAGCTATGATCCTTTATTGATGTCTCCTGTTAAATCCACTTCAATTAGTGTAGATGAAGGAGTGGAGACAGGTTGAAGGATGTTTAAGGCTTGAGACAATTGAGACATGGATTGTGTATGTATGCCAATGGGTGAATGGGCAAGACAAAATATTTAAGTGCCTTTGAACGAGGTATGGTAATAGGTGCCAGGTGCACCGGTTTGAGTGTGTCACAAACGGCAACACTGATGTGTTTTTCACGCTCAACAGTGTGTATCATTCCTGTGTGTATCAAGAATGGTGTACCAACCAAAGGACATCCAGCCGACTTGACACAACTGTTGGAAGCATTGGAGTCAACATGGG
>CM042380.1:10156208-10268708 GCA_023634145.1 Thymallus thymallus | reverse complement strand
AAAGTTATTGAGACCAAGCCTGACTCCAGGGGGTTAGTACATGCAGTACACCTGAAGACAAGAACCAACATTATGGAAAGGTCAATATCAAAGATCTGCCTGCTGCAAGAAGGTGCAGTCTAAAAGTAAGTCACTTTCAAGTTAAGTAAAGAATTGTTTTGATTTCACAACAAATATAATTGGGGCAGGTGTGTATCAACCCCTGGACATTGGATTTGTATGTGTCAAGACTAAGACGTCACCACTCTCCATTGTGGCTAAAAGATGGAAATTGTATTGGGACAATTATATTGGACAATTTAGCCACTACAGGCTAGATATGTAATAGTGTACTATTGAATGTAGACCTAGTCTGTGTTAGTTAATACTCCAGCCAGCAGTAACACTGGTCTGACGTAAGTTCTAAAGCCTGTCAGAACCCTCACCAAACAAACCGTTTGTCCCTCCTCAGATCTATAGGCCTCTTATTGACCTACCACTGACTGGCCCTCCAGCCTCCAATACAACAGGGGATTGAGGGAGGTTAAAGGCGTCAGCATGCTTCAGTTTGGCTGGCGGCTAGCCGAAGTTGGCTAGGCGAACCGAACAAGTGCGTTCGCATACTGTTTGTCAATTTTGAGATGCCGTAGCCACTTCCTCAAAACAGTCCCTTTGCAGGTCCCTATAATTAATCTAAGATAACTTAATTTGGTGGTTTTGCAGAGGAGATCTTAGTCTAGCAAATGTACATATAACAAAGAAGTTTGGTGCAGTATTTGTGTGACAACAAAGACTATTGAAGAATCCCTACTGTTGACCAATCACTGACGAATGGGCATAGAGTAGACTTCAGCTACCAACTTCAGTTGTCCAAAACAAACATAAAAGTCACAAAATGTTGTCATAATATATGCACAAATCATCCGAACTGTTTGGGCTGGGAAGCATGTGGACACCGTAAGGGTTAGGGTCTAGGTTTAGGATTGAAAGGGGGGGTAGAGGGGTTAGTAGAGGTTGAGAGTTGATGGGGGTAGAGGTTTGAGGGGAGGGCCAGTTGCGAAAGCTGAAGTTTGGGGAGAAAGGGGAGTAGATTGAGGGTCCCCCAGCTCCTATTTCCCAGTGTAGAGTGATGTAAGCTGTTCCCAGCCAGGCTGAATAGATGCGGACAGGTGCCACAAAGACTGATGAACCATAACTGAGTCTATACTCTGAGGCCTCAGGACGCCTGGTCTTAATAGAAAAGGACATTGTCTTGGTTTTTAACAGGCCACAGTTTGACTTGTGAGGGTCACAATACAACGGATGTGTGTTATTGTTGTCGGGGCAAATTGAATGGATAAATCAAGGGTTGAAATGGGAGGGAAACCTTTCAAAATGTGTGATTTTTCATAACATTTCTTTTCACGCTGTCCATTCAGAGAGGGAACCCTAAACCTGACAAAGATACATAGTGTTGAAACGTTGCATCTTTCACAAGCTGAATAATATAAAATATTGAAATATTTATTTTCAAACTGGCTGCTGTGGAGCCTTGTGAGAGGACAGAGTCGTGCCCTTGAGCCTTTTAGAAGAACAGCCCGTTGTTATAGGAACACCCTTGGTGGTTGTACAGCTAACCGTTGTTATAGAAACACCCCTGTAGCTAAATATTTGTTGTTCATTTCCTTCCAGGTCGTGTGAGAGTATCAGTCTGCGTGGAGGGTGAGAGGGGTGAGTACCCAGGTCGACATCTTCCTCATCTTTCTCAGAACTCTTCTTCTAAAGGACTCTGAAAAAACTCCCTGCTGCTAGCATCACAGCCCCTAGCCTGATAGCATGTTAGCCTCCACTCAGATCTCATTCACAGACTCTACCTACTGCTAGCAAAATGACTAGTACCTTGCTAGCAACATCACTGCTAGCCTGTTAGCCTGCTAGCACGTTAGCTTTCTTGTTAGATCACACAAACATAGCAGTGCTAGGCTAGAAGAGTACTGGACTATTGTACAGTGTTTGGCATTGAGCTTTCCATAACAATAACGTTCTGATTTGCATTCTCAGTGGGAAGTAGCCTAATTACCTCAGAACTCTCTTTGCCAAAATGGCGCCCATTCAAACTCTAAATCTTAAACCTAGTTGAGCTAAATCTCTATATATAGCTCTGCAGGGCGAAGCTAGAACTTTGAGAGGATAGGATCACACAGACAGACTCCCTCTCTCTCAGAGTCTCTCTGAATCTCTAGGCATGTCTCTTTCTAAGTGTCTATGAGTGTCTCTGTCTGTGGCTGCATCCCAAATGGCACCCTATTCCATGGGCCTTGGTCAAAATAAGTGCACTATATAGGGAATAGGGGGCCATTTGGGACGCAGCCCATGCGTCTCTGGACTATTTTCTCCTACTAGCTCCAGCCAACAGATCCTCATTTATCTCTGCCCACACTTCCATCCTACTTATCTCCCCAGCAGCTGAAGGTCTGGGGGTTTCCGGGGGTTTTGTCTTCTGTCTAAAAGTATGTTTAATCCCTTCATTAGCCTGGGAACGGTTGGCCCAGGCTAATGTGACCAGGCTCATGTGAGCAGGCTCTTTGTGTTCCCTCTGTAGGTATAGAGATGGGGTGCTTCCCAAATGGCA
The DNA here is from genome assembly GCA_023634145.1 of Thymallus thymallus. Lineage (NCBI taxonomy): Eukaryota > Metazoa > Chordata > Actinopteri > Salmoniformes > Salmonidae > Thymallus > Thymallus thymallus. The sequence continues at coordinate 10,266,118 of CM042380.1, read as the reverse complement.
CCCTATCCCCTATATAGTGCAATAGTTTTGAGCAGGGCCCGCAGTGCACTATATATGGAAGACTAAAGAAATTATAGTGCACTATACATGGAATAGTGTGCCATTTGGGATGCACAATGGTTTATGTCTAGAACTGTTGAAAGGGACTTGAGAGAGGTGCTGGAGTTTCTCCCAGTAGTTCACAGTGCCGAGAGGAAGGCCTGTTAGGTTCACGGAATATCAACTAGCTAGATAGAGAAATATCATCAGGAATACATCAATATCAACTAGCTAGATACAGAAATACTTCTGGATGGTAACTTTATTGCAAGAACAATGCACGGTGGAACCCAACGTTGCAACGTCAGAGTAATACATTCCAAAGTGGTACAATGTCTCTGTGAGTGAATTCTTACACAGACAGAAGATCAGAGGAAGCATACATAGCCAAACCGCATCAGTAGTCCTAGGTCAGATCCCTCAAACATACAAACACATAGCCCAATTAGCTAGGGAAGTAGTTCCATTAGTAGTTCCATGAAGAGCCTAGTCAGTCTGTCACATGTGATCAGGGAACGGGTCTCGTCTCTCGCACCGTGCCAAGACTCATTATTACACACTAGCAACTACACACACACGCACATGCTATCAACTACACACACCACCATTTATACACACACTACCATCTCTACACACAGAGAGACACACACTCTCACAGAAATACACACACAAACCACAACTTACTGATAACCCACAGAAGAACTCTAAAAGCTTGTTTTTGGTTTTACATAAACATTTGAGTGAAAGGCCAACAGCGAGAGAGAAAGAAAGAGAGAGAAAGAGAGAGAGAGAGTAAGAGAGAGAGAGAGAGAGAGAAAGAGAAGGCGAAGGAGACAGAGAAAGGATAATTTGATTAGGGGAAATGTTGGATCAGAGCTACCCTTCTGTGTTACTGTCACAGCCTTCCCTTCTCTTCCCTGACTGGACGGTAGCTAGAGGCTATGGCTTCTGCACTCACAAGGACTTGACTGTAAAGTCCACCCAGTATTTATGTGTGTTGTTCCTCTATGTTCTTCTACTGGGTATATGTTATTCTATTGGGTATATGTTTTTCTACTGGGTATATGTTATTCTATTGGGTATATGTTATTCTATTGGGTATATGTTATTATACTGGGTATATGTTATTCTACTGGGTATATGTTATTCTACTGGCTATATGTTATTCTACTGGGTATATGTTATTCTACTGGATATATGTTATTCTACTGGGTATATGTTATTATACTGGTATATGTTATTATACTGGGTATATGTTATTATACTGGGTATATGTTATTCTACTGGGTATATGTTATTCTATTGGGTATATGTTATTATACTGGGAATATGTTATTATACTGGGTATATGTTATTATACTGGCTATATGTTATTATACTGGGTATATGTTATTCTACTGGGTATATGTTATTCTATTGGGTATATGTTATTATACTGGGTATATGTTATTCTATTGGGTATATGTGTGTGTCAGAGGGGTTTCTGTTCTGTGTTTTATTAACGGACATGACCAGTCTAAAACTACAGGAAGCATTACTAAAGTGGATAACTGATCTAGGTCATTATGTTATCACTCACAGCTGGGTATAAATACTCTGCCTTAACACGTATACACGCACGCACACACACACACACACACACACGCACACGCACACGCACGCACACACACACACACACACACACACACACACGCACACACACGCACATGCACGCACACGCACACACACACACACAGTCTGTGGTCCTTGAGTTGACATTAATCACAATCCTGTTCTGCAGCCTGATTGATGTCTGTGAGATCAATACAAAGTCTACTATACTGACATGTATTAACCTGCTCTACAGCCTGCAAGGTACCTGAGAGAGAGAGAGAGAGAGAGAGAGAGAGAGAGAGAGAGAGAGAGAGAGAGAGAGAGAGAGAGAGAGAGAGAGAGAGAGAGAGAGAGAGAGAGAGAGAGAGCTGGAGCGAGCGTGCGTGCGTGCGTGCGTGTGTGTGTGTGTGTTGCGCCCTCAGAGCACATAGATCAGTGAGACTAACACACACTGTGTGAGTCTGTGCTGTTTACTGAACATATGAAATATAGAAGCCAACTGTGGCAGCCTTGGTGAGACCTTAATCTACAGGACAAATAAACGTCCAGCAGGTTTCATCATGACTAGTTTGTTATGCCACTGTGGACCAAGGCTGGTGTTATGACTCACACACACACACGTTATGACCTAGAATACATGCCTCCACAAGTTCTGATAATAATCGCTCCTGCCTGAAATTACTGTCAGTATTTTCACCTCCTTCTTACATTGCAGGTTAGTGTTTTTCATCATGCATCTTGTTCTGGAGGCAGTTCAGCAGAGTAGTCACTAGCTCGCACAGCCACAAACTAACCTTAACCCTAACCTTAACCACACTGCTAACCCTAATGCCTAACCCTAACCATAAATGAATGTTTTCAATGTTTTCATACATTTTTACAATAACCAATTGTGACTTTGCAGCTGGCCTATCTAGGTGGAAATCGCTCAGTTCTGCCTCCAGAACAAGACTCATGACAATAAATCATGTCAACCTGCACTTGAGTTCCATAGAAGAGTAACTACACTAACTACAGTAGAATGACTGTAGCTATGACTCCAGTAGCTTCTGTAAAGGACTAAACTGAGAGTTAGAATGTGGTAGTAAACTACTGTATCATTACCACTGATGGCTCAGTCTCACTCCTCTCAGTGTGTGTGTGTGTGTGTGTGTGTGTGTGTGTGTGTGTGTGTGTGTGTGTGTGTGTGTGCGTGCGTGCGTGCGTGCGTGCGTGCGTGCGTGCGTGCGTGTGTGTGTGTGTGTGTGTGTGTGTGTGTGCGTGCGTGCGTGTGTGTGTGTGTTGTACAGTTTTGTCTGCCTGGTTGCTTGCTATGGCAGAGTAATTACTATGAAAGAGTCCCTCCAGTCCCATTGTGGTGGGGGTGTAATTGTGGTTGTCACCGCAGCAACCATTACCTCTCGATAAGGAACTGCAGCACGCTACAGGCTGACTACACTACCATGGCGATAGATTCCACAGTCTACAAGTTGCTACAAGTTCCTGTTAATGAGATCTGAAGAATCCTATGAGCTCCGCAGGCTAATTCCTACAGGATGTGAGCTTTAGATCAGTGGGCTAACACAGTCTTCAGATGCACAGACCACCTGTGTTTCAATTGTGATGTGCCAATACTGGATTACTTCTTTAGTCTTTATCATATTTCATTAAATAAGGATAGTGCTCTCAGCACCAGTTTCTCAGGAAGGGATCCAGAGATAGGCCACACATCCAGGGTGCATCTGGTTTGGTTTATAACGAAGCCTTGTCCTGAGGGGGAACGCCCATCTCTCTAACCCTGCCTGCCAGTTACTAATAAGAGGACCCATCTCTGTCTGAATCCCAAATGGCACCCTACTACATATATAGTGAACTAGTTTTGACCGGAGCCCTTAAGGCTCTCCCATCAGTGGGCAGGTAGCCGAAAGATCACTGGTTCGAATCCCTAAGCCGACTAGGTGAAACATCTGTTTATATAACCTTGAGCAAGGCACTTAACCCTGTAAGTCACTCTGGATGAGACTAAAATGTAAAAAATTAGAAGGAAGCAGTGCTAGCTGCCATTAAAGCTCCTTATATAGAAAGCCTTCCATAAACCCTGAGCCAGGCAACCAGCTAAAAATATAGCTCTCTCTGTCCAGCCCCTATATATAGACCCAACGCTGAATTATTCAATAGGAATAAAGGCTAACAGAAACTATGGTCCACTGCGTCAACTAGAGAAGCTGAGATGGCATCTTCTGCCGGGGAATGTTTGGGGACGGACCTATTAAGTCATTTGTGGTGGAGGAAAAAAAAGTAAGTAAAGTGTTACTTTATCAGAAGTAACGCAATGCTAGAGGTAGAAACAAAAAGGTGAGGTAGAGGTAGCGATAAGGACAACGACCTCCAACTGAAGTCCAGAGAAAGAATGATTCATGTTTTACTTTCATTGGTGAGGTGCTAAAGTTAGCCGGTGGTGTCTCAGTGGTTTCACTGATGTGAACATTGCATCATCATCCTCCCAGAACAGAGATACACAACGCCTGTCCTCTCAGATAGATCTCCTTGGTGGAAAGGTAAACTTACAAACTCTGGAAAGTTTTTAGACATAGTGTGGAGCAGGCAGAAAGAGACGGAGGAGAAAGAGAAGAGAAGGTAGATTGTATTGTATTGTAAAGTAAAGTAACAGTTTGACCTCCGTAACAACTCAGTTTTTAGTTCTCTCCCAGCATGTATATCTCTAGGTATCCACACTCACACACACACACACCGTCCTGTCATAATCAATGGGCGTTTCTAAAAACATTTAGGAAACATTCCTGTAACTTTAAAAGGAACAGTTCTAGGAAGTAGAGACTAATACCTAATTCAAAATGATTTGCGGTATGTTACCTGAAAAAATTATTGGGCAACGTTTATATGGTTCCTTTTCAAACAGACACATTTTTTACTACATTCTTGTCGGCATTTGCCTTTTATATCGCCATTGCTTGCCGCAACTGAGCAGGAGACATTCAACTTTGACCCTGTTGTTGCGATCGTTGTCATGGTAACCTGATATGAGCGGAAGTTCTAAATCCAACAGAAATGCATTGCTTTCATTTCTTCACATTCACAACAACAAGTGGGCAGCTCGCCATACTTGTAAACAATTTGTAAATAATTACCTTGTAATGTGTTCATTTTCTTGTTATGTTGAATAAAAAGTTGGCTACAGTTTAAACTCAAAACGTTGTCAGATATGTTCTGGTAATTATAGTACAGTCTGGTGGTGGTGGTGTAATGGTGCGGGGAGTCACGTGATACCAATTGAGCAATGTTTGAACACAATACCTTGCAGAATCTATGCCCTGAAGAATTCAAGCTGTTCTGGAGGCAAAGAGGAGTATGACCCGGTAATTGATGGGTGTACCTAATAAACCGTTCGGTGAGTGTACATGGAAGTACTTTAGTTTCAAAAAAGGGGTTAAATATGGGTAAAAATATGAAGAAAAAAAATACAACTTTAGTAGTATTTTCTGATCTTTCTTATATCTCTCAGATTTAGGACAGATACTTCAAAACATACTTCCTTTAAATATATTTTGGACTATCTGTTTTGCCATGTATGAATATGTTATTCAATGCATTTCTATGAGAGAATAGCAGTATGTCCAAAAATCTAAAATAAAAAATAAAATAGCTAAATGATCCTTGGTATGACCATTATAAAACAATGTTATCTTAGTAGAAAGCCAACCCCGGGCCCTTAGAACATAGGGGGTTTAAAGGCATCTCCCGACATCCTTGGGACATATACGGACGTTCAATTTCAAAGTGAATCTTGAGCGACCTGGCTGCACACACACTCACACACCTGCACATGCATACACGCATGTACACACACACACACACACACACACACACACACACACACACACACACACATACATTAGGGTTCGGAGGAAGTGGTGCCACACCCTCAGAATACCACCGGCTTTATAGGTCAACCTGACCCTCGGACACACACACACACACACACACACACACACACACTCACTATATAGTGCACAGTGAAGCTCCACTATATGGAGAATAAGGAGTCATTTGACATGCGTGTAGTCAAATATTGAGAGAGTTTGGGAAACTTCACATCTGAGCATTCATTCCATTCATCCATAAATTATGAGGATTTGTAATCTAGACCCAGTTCTGTCTGTCCAGTTAATATGATTAGTCTGAACTGATGGAAACACAAGATTAGGGTTAATAGCTCCACAACAGAGTTGGTTTCTTTCTCTGCTCTCTGTAACATTTCATGTTTCACCCCCAATACCACTTCCTATGCTCAACACTCTGAGTTGAGCATCATTGGATGTCTCACACACACACACAAACGCCTTGGAGCCAGAGAGAAAGGGATCAGAGGAGAGAAGATCTGACTCACACTTTAGTGTGAGAGAGAGAGAGAGAGAGAGAGAGAGAGAGAGAGAGAGAGAGAGAGAGAGAGAGAGAGAGAGAGAGAGAGAGAGAGAGAGAGAAAACCATCCATTCCCACTACTTCCCTGCTAAACAACTTTACTCTGTCGCAAAGAAACCATCACACTCCACTTTAATCTCAAACACAGTGTTGGGCTGTAAAACACACACACACGCTCATGTACACAAGCACGCATAAGCATGCATGCACACACACACACACACACACACACACACACACACACACACACACACACACACACACACACATACTAAACCACCCATTTGAAAGCAGCCTCAGTATTTCCATGTCCTCTCTAATTGTGGGAAAATCAAATAAGTCCAATCTACTATAAATATAACTCTCTGTGCGTGTGTGTGTGTGTGTGCGTGTGTGTGTGTATACTGATGAAATGGCTTTCAATGACCACACCTCATAAAACACATGTACACACACACAGTCTCCCACTTGTGTAGGTATCATGAGTGTGTTTTACCAGGTGTGATCACTGAGGGCCATATCACCAGTAAATGCTTGCCAACATACAACGTTCATGTCCACCATTCATTAATGTAAAGGGAAGATATTTTCAGTAGAAGTTTGTCTGCAGAGTCATTACTAGTGTGTCAGGGTGTGAAGCAGGCCGTCAAACAATGCTCTGCTCTGCTGTGTGTGTGTGTGTGTGTGTGTGTGTGTGTGTGTGTGTGTGTGTGTGTGTGTGTGTGTGTGTGTGTGTGTGTGTGTGTGTGTGTGTGTGTGTGTGTGTGTGTGTGTGTGTGTGTGTGTGTGTGTGTGTGTGTGTGTGTGTGTGTGTGTGTGTGTGTGTGTGTGTGTGTGTGTGTGTGTGTGTGTGTGTATGTGTGTGTGTGTGTGTGTGTCTGTGTCTGTGTGTGTGTGTGTGTGTGTGTGTGTGTGTGTGTGTGTTTCAGTCTTCTATACAGTGAGAGCTAGCAGTCCATAAAGAGGTCCTCCATTCTCCCATCACCATGGAGATCATCCTTACTCTGTTTGGGGGTTAAAGAACTCGCTCAGGGGAACTGCTGGGGTCACACACACTGACGCACACACACCGAGACCAACGAGCATGCGGGGCCCAGAAAAAGACACACACACAAACTCTCTGGGTCTCTGTGTAGGAGAGGCGAGGGCCCCAGATAAAGAGCTCAGCAAGCCTGTCACCCTGTCAGAGCATATTAGAGAGAGGGCTGCTGTGTGCGTGTGCAGGCAGGCGTACGGCGCTCTGAGGGCCCTGTCCTCTCTCTCTTTCACTCACTCACACACACACACACACATGCACCCTCCCAGCATTGCTGACATGCTGATTCAGACACACACACAAAGACAACGGAACCCAACTGAAAGGACAAACAACTCTTCTGTGAAAGAGTAAGGAAAACAAACAGTAGAGTAGTGAAGCGAAAGAGTGAGGAAAACAAACAGTAGAGGAGTGAAGCAGAAGAGTAAGGAAAACAAACAGTAGAGTGAAGCACAAGAGTAAGGAAAACAAACCGTAGAGTGAAGCACAAGAGTAAGGAAAACAAACAGTAGAGTGAAGCAGAAGAGTAAGGAAAACAAACAGTAGAGGAGTGAAGCAGAAGAGTGAGGAAAACAAACAGTAGAGTGAAGCATAAGAGTAAGGAAAACAAACAGTAGAGTGAAGCACAAGAGTAAGGAAAACAAACAGTAGAGTGAAGCAGAAGAGTGAGGAAAACAAACAGTAGAGGAGTGAAGCAGAAGAGTAAGGAAAACAAACAGTAGAGGAGTGAAGCAGAAGAGTAAGGAAAACAAACAGTAGAGGAGTGAAGCAGAAGAGTAAGGAAAACAAACAGTAGAGGAGTGAAGCAGTCATCACATTTTATCAACTAAAACAAGTTGACCTTTGATTACTTCATTAAATGGTTTTTAATATAATCCCAGTATTTACCTTTTTTGGAGGGGGGAAGAACACATTTTTCTTACCAAGAAGAACTTGTTTTCTTAAAGAAGAAGAATATCCACTACATTAAAAAAAATGTAATTTTAAGATTCTAATTGGAGCTTGTGATGTAAGCAAAACCAGTCCATACAGTATATAGTCTGTAGGACTATATACTATATAGGCTCACTTTTTAACAACCTGAAGAGAGACACAAAGAGAGAGAGAGAGAGAGAGAGAGAGAGAGAGAGAGAGAGAGAGAGAGAGAGAGAGAGAGAGAGAGAGAGAGAGAGAGAGAGAGAGAGAGAGAGAGAGAGAGAGAGAGAGAGAGAAAGAATCTGAGAGAGAGAGAATGACAAGAAGGAGAATGATAGAAAGAGAGAAAGAGAAGAAGAAAGAGTGTGTATACATAACCTGAACCTGAACTTCGTCTCAGTGCATGCTGACACAGAGCTGGTGTGTTTGTATCTGTTGAAAGTTCTCTCCTCTCCCTCCTCCCTTCTCTCCTCTCCCTCCTCCTTCCTCTCCTCTCCCTCCTCCCTTCCTCCCTAGCCCTTCTCCCTTCTCTCCTTTCCCTCCTTCCTACTCCCTTCTCTCCTCTCCCTCCTCCCTTCTCTCCTCTCCCTCCTCCCTCCTCCCTTCTCTCCTCTCCCTCCTCCCTCCTCCCTTCTCTTCCTCCTCCCTTCTCTCCTCTTCTTCCTCCCTTCTCTCCTCTCCCTCCTCCCTTCTCTCCTCTCCCTCCTCCCTTCTCTCCCTCCTCCCTTCTGTCCTCTACCTCCTCCCTCCTCCCTTCTCTCCTCTCCCTCCCCCCTTCTCTCGTCTCCCTCCACAACCTTTTCTTCTCCATTCTAGTCCACCCCTATCCCCAGCTCTTAGCCCCAGCTCTTAGCCCCAGCCCATAGCCCCAGCCCACACACACACACACACACACACACATACCTAGGCTCACACACAGGCTCACACACAAGGCTCACACACACACACACACCTGAGCGAGCGCAGGTGGGACTAGGGACACGCAGCACTATACAGTTTAAACAGTAGCTGGAGAGGAAATCAAAGTAGGGAGGTTTTCCAACTTGTTACAGCCTGCTGATTAAAGGTGTTTCTGAGTTCCAGAGTTTCTCACAATGTTTTATTTTCTTGAAGCTCTGCCTGCTGCAATGATCAAAGACAACGCAGTACACATCTGGCAAACACTTAAATAGCATCCTAAAATATCCCTTTTTAAATGGCTGAGATTAGAGAACAAAGATGCCAGAGAGGGTCTGAGTCACGGAGAGGGAGAGAGAGAGAGAGAGAGAGAGAGAGAGAGAGAGAGAGAGAGAGAGAGAGAGAGAGAGAGAGAGAGACAGACAGACAGACAGACAGAGAGACAGACAGAGAGAGAGAGAGAGAAAGATAGATTTGATTAAACGTCAAGTGGATGGGCTCTCGTCGTAACACATTCTGCCTTTTCATCCCTCCATCTCTCCGTCCCTCATCCCTCCATCTCTCCATCCCTCTCCCACCACACCAGCCATCTCATCCACTCAGCACAGAGCATGTTGTGGTTGCTGCTTGGCTCAACAACAAGGACAGGCAGGATAAAAGCCTTTATTCAGCCTCAGCACAACAAGGGCAACTTGCAGGCCAGCTAGCTAGCCAACCCTCGCTGTGACGAGAACAGAGTCAGCAGCTTTCACCTCTCACAGAGATTACATTAGAAAAGATAGGGGGGCGGAGGGCCATCCATTCCCTCACTGCTAACAGAACAGTCAATAGCACGTATAGCTAGCTGAATATGAAGTAGGTAATTGTTTGAGAGCTTCTATTGAAGGTTTTTGACTCTCACTCACTTTCACAGCGGTGTATTGCTGATGCTGGTGATATGCAGTAATGAAGCTGAGAACCCGAAGCACAGCAGACACAGATCTCATATTAGGATATGTATTAATGTATGACCAAGGCCGGCTCCAGGCATAAGTGACATAAGCGTGTCTCTGGCCTAAGCTCTATAATAACTCTGGTATCCATGTCTCTGGTCTAACCTCTATAATAACTCTGGAATCCATGGCTCTGGCCTAACCTCTGTAATAACTCTGGTATCCATGTCTCTGGCCTAACCTCTATAATAACTCTGGTATCCATGTCTCTGGCCTAACCTCTATAATAACTCTGGCATCCATGTCTCTGGCCTAACCTCTAGTAAATGACTCCACTTAGTCTGAAATTCACATTATTTTCATAAAGTGAAATAATGTGATTACTCTGACGCTCTAATGGAGGAAGGAGCCTCGTTTACAACACTTAATCTGAGATGAGAGGATGAGGAGGAGGAGAGAAATGGAGGAAGGGAAACCGAGGGAAGACTTTATTTAACTTTAGATGTAGGAAGACAGTTGTAGCCCCAGGTAATAGAGGAACACAGCTAAGCTACTTCTCTGCTCCAGCCTGCAGGAAAACTGCTGAGAAAAGAGTTTCTCTGGAACGGAAGTAATTCATTATCATAGATAACATGTTATATTTTATAGCCATCTTTACATACTGTACAGGGGCCTATACAGCCTCTCCAGATAAGTTGACCACAGTCTGAGAAGACGTAATTAACAGCACAACAGTAAAGCTAAGTATATTGCAGAGACCGGCAGGACTAGGAATGACCAATGAGGAGACTGAACCTCAGTCTCACTAACCCCAAGGTAAGCACGCTAACCACAACCCCAGGTGAGTTAACATCAATGGTGGTGGTCGTAACGGTCAACAACCAAGGCTAGGGTCGTTACACTACTGAGAAGCCCCCTCGTTGTGTCCCAAATGGCATCCTATTCCTATGTAGAGCACTACTTTTTATCAGGGCCAACCCTGATATTGGAAGGTCCGTCTCTGCTTGGCACTCCGCATTAAGGAGATATACTGGGGGTAAGGCCCTGCTATAGACTAGTGCCCTGTCCAGGGGGTGTACTGTACATCAAGCTGCCTCACGATACAGAAACAGGAGATAGGCTCCTGCTCCTATGAGCCGTTCTGGCTCACGCAAGCCAAGGCTACTTACTCTTACTTTATAGGGAATAGGACGCCATTTTGGATCCAGACCAGCCTGGTGAGATGTTATCAGCAGTAGATCAGGTCAGACAATACAGGTCAAGTCTAGCTCTGCTGCTGTCAGTCTGACACTGAAACGGCTAAAGCTGCTTCCTACACTAATCCCCTCTGACTGTGTGTGTGTGTGTGTGTGTGTGTGTGTGTGTGTGTGTGTGTGCGTGCGTGCGTGCGTGCGTGCGTGCGTGCGTGCGTGCGTGCGTGTTTGCATACGCGTGTTGAGTTGAAGTGAGCTTATTCCTTCAAGGTAGATGTGTTGCGTTAGCCTCATTAATAATGTAATGTACCGTGGCTGTGAGAAACATATGGCTGTTCTGAACTTCCAGAGCACTTGGCATCCACACCTCTCTCAGAGAAATCTATAAAGATATTTATTTGGTGCAACACAAGAGAAATCAATGCTGCAGAGATACAGTGCTTAATAGCGCTCCATTAACCTACCTCAGAGGGGCTGTAGACAGGACTGCTATGATGCTATGGAGGAATAGAGAGGACTGTTATATAGTGGATGTGTCTCAAATGGAACCCTAGTCCCTATAAAGTGCACTACTTTAGACCAGAGAAACATTGGGCTGCTAAACAGAGCTCTGGCCAGTAGTGCACTACTCTCTGTAGAACAGGGTGGATCTCAGATATGGCTGCTATGGGAGAGCAGAGAGGCCTGCTATGGGAGAGCAGAGAGGGCTGCTATGGGAGAGTAGAGAGGGCTGCTATGGGAGAGCAGAGAGGGCTGCTATGGGAGAGCAGAGAGGCCTGCTATGGGAGAGCAGAGAGGTCTGCTATGGGAGAGTAGAGAGGGCTGCTATGGGAGAGCAGAGAGGGCTGCTATCGGAGAGCAGAGAGGGCTGCTATGGGAGAGCAGAGAGGGCTGCTATGGGAGAGCAGAGAGGGCTGCTATGGGAGAGCAGAGAGGTCTGCTATGGGAGAGAAGAGAGGGCTGCTATATTTATTGCACTACTTTGGCCCTGGTCAAAACTATACAGGGACTATGTTGCCATTTGGGAAACAGCCAGAGAGTAGACAGAGAGAGGCTACAATTTGGGTTGAACAGAGTCATGCTCCATTTTCAGCCAGCCCTGACAACTGGACTTTTAAATGGCACCCGATACCCTGCACTGCTAGGCTTTGCTAGGGACACACATGAGAAAGGGGGAGGGAGGAGGGTTGGAGGAGGGGAGGAGGGAAGGGGAGAGTGGAGAGAAGGGAAGGAGGGGGAGAGACAGACGCCAGATTTGCACATCTCAATCCCACAGCAGTAGCTCAGTAACAGTGGTAGCTCTGGTAGCTCCAGTAGTATCTGTACTCACTCTCACAGTGTTAGCAGAGTTAAACTAACAGGAGCCAGCCCAGGCCAGGGTGAGAGTTAGGCCATATTGTTGAGATAATACCCTCTACTCTGCATTGTCACAAATAAACAGGTGATTTACACTTGTCTGCTTAGGGTTAGGGTCAGAGACAGGGCTACATAACACAAATACACAGGTACGCTGCTCTATCGGGGATCTGTCAGGGTTCTATCAGGGCTCTTTTAGGGTTCTATCAGGGCTCTATCAGGGTTCTATCAGAGTTCTGTCAGGGCTATATCAGGGTTCTATCAGGGCTGTATCAGGGTTATATCATGGTTCTATCAGGGTTCTATCAGGGTTCTATCATGGTTCTATCAGGGTTCTATCAGGGCTCTATCGGGGTTCTATCAGGGTTCTATCAGGGTTCTATCAGGGCTGTATCAGGGTTCTATCAGGGTTCTATCAGGGCTGTATCAGGGGTTCTATCAGGGCTCTATCAGGGCTGTATCAGGGTTCTATCAGGGTTCTATCAGGGCTGTATCAGGGTTCTATCAGGGCTGTATCAGGGTTCTATCAGGGTTCTATCAGGGCTGTATCAGGGTTCTATCAGGGTTCTATCAGGGCTGTATCAGGGTTCTATCAGGGCTGTATCAGGGTTCTATCAGGGCTATATCAGGGCTATATCAGGGCTGTATCAGGGTTCTATCAGGGCTGTATCAGGGTTCTATCAGGGTTATATCAGGGCTCTATCAGGGTTCTATCAGGACTGTATCAGGGTTCTATCAGGGTTCTATCTGGGCTCTATCGGGGCTCTATCAGGGTTCTATCAGGAGAGAGAGAGAGAGAGAGAGAGAGAGAGAGAGAGAGAGAGAGAGAGAGAGAGAGAGAGAGAGAGAGAGAGAGAAAGAGAGAGAGAGAGAGAGAGAGAGAGAGAGAGAGAGAGAGAGAGAGAGAGAGAGAGAGAGAGAGAGAGAGAGAGAGAGAGAGAGAGAGAGAGAGAGAGAAAGACAGATGTCCTTGTTGGTGTGTGTTGGTGTGTGTTAATTACTACAGAGCCTGCTGCAGCTTGTCAGTGTGTGACCTGTAGAGACGGGGTGGGATGGGATTACATCTCCAGCTGCTCTTTCTCTGATCTCCACACACACTTCCTGTCCACCACACCCCGCCCCTCGTTACAGCCTTCATAAAGGCATGGCGTTATACGTCATTAAAGGGGATACGCGTCATTAAAGGGATGGGCTAATAAAACGTAAGGATAGGCTAGGATCCCAGCTCAGTGTGTCAGTCGTATTACTAATAATGACGTGGAACTAGGACTGTCCTGTGTAAACGTCCTGTAATAAAATTATGAATACTTCAGGAGCAGATCCTTCAGGAAACTGTTGTTTTGCAATAGGGGAATGATCTGTATGGGCTTGGCTGAAAGTTAAGAAAGCATCATAGAAATGGCAATGACATTGCCATGCATCCAGTATGAGGGATAGGGTGAGAAAGGACAGAGTGGTAAACCAACACCCATCCCATGTCAGGTCAAATACCTTTTTTTTTACACACACACTCACACACACACCTCCAGCTGGGTTGACACCTGGTCAGCCGTAGACATTCCTAAAGACAGGAACCTTAATCCTCAGATTAGTCCAGTGTCCTGTCCGTCTGTCTGTCTGTCAGCCTGAGAATACTGGGGGAGGCTGTAGCAATACCAAACACAAGCAACTCACTACTACTCACTATGGAGCAGTCACAGGCCTCTTTAGACTCACTCAGCAACACGCTATATGCCTAAAGTACATTTGCTCTCATTTCCTCACCCTTGCACAAAGGACCCAGAACTCAGAAGGGAATCTAGAACCCTATAGCACATGAAGCTAACACTTTCTCTGTGGTGTGCAGAAATGTATGTACTAGCCACAGGGGGAGTGGAATTACAGAACAGGGGTATAAGCAGTAGCTATTCAGTTGTTGTTAAAAAGGATACCAGTTAAATGTGGATTCTCTCAGGGTCCCGATATAACATAATAGATAGCTGATACAGTCCTCTCTTCCAAAAAGCTTCACAGCTTCAGACAGGCAGAAAGAGAGAAACTATTTACAGCTCTGATACGGTTCTGCTGAGAGCTGGTGTTTTCCTGTTGAAAGTGGTCTGTAGTAGAGGCTCTGCCAGTGAAAGTCCCGGGATAAACAGCTTTTCTCTTAAACCCCTGATAGCCTCACAGTTTACAGGGCTAGCAGGTTATAAAAGCAGGTTAGGCTGAGGTGTGGGACTGTCGCTGGGGCTAGGGATGGGGCTGAGATATGGGGCTAGGCTGGGGCTGAGGTACGGGGCTAGGCTGGAGCTAGGGCTGGGGCTGAGATATGTGGCTAGGCTGGGGCTGAGGTACGGGGCTAGGCTGGAGCTAGGGCTGGGGCTGAGATATGTGGCTAGGCTGGGGCTGAGGTACGGGGCTAGGCTGGAGCTAGGGCTGGGGCTGAGAAATGTGGCTAGGCTGGGGCTGAGGTATGGGTCTGGGCCTGACGTATCGATCAGGGGATAAGGCTGGAGGCAGAAGGGCTAACAGAGTGTATGTGCAGGTCAATTTTTGGTTGTTGCTGTGCCTGGGGCTAAAGCTGGGACACAGGTAAATTAAACTGTCTGGAAGCTAGAGCAGTGTGTTTTCCAATCCTGGTCCTGGGGACCCAAAGGGATGCACACTTGATTCAACTAATCAACTCATCATCAAGCCTTAAGTTGAATCAGGTATGTTAGTACTAGGGGAAAAACAACATTGCACCCCTTTGGGTCTACGGGCTCTGTGTCCGGTGGGTCAGTCTGAGAACGTAGAACCATTACCTCCCGAAGCGCCACTGATGCTCCTCCACACAACTGCTGTCCAGTCAGCACATCTCCACAACACCTGTCTGAATACCGCCCCCCGTGTGTGTATTGTGTATGTCTCTCTCTTTCCCCATGGCCCCACACACAGACAGGAATAGATAAACCCCAAAGAGTGTGTGAACAGATCGCCCACACACACATCTTGCCGAAGCTCAGAAAATAGATTACTCTGACATATAACCAGCCAAATATCTCCCCAATAATGAAGCCAATGAATCTCTAGAACACTTTTCCAGGCATATATAACCTCTAGAACACTTCTCCATGCATCTATAACCTCTAGAACACTTCTCCATGCATCTATAACCTCTAGAACACTTCTCCATGCATCTATAACCTCTAGAACACTTCTCCAGGCATATATAACCTCTAGAACACTTCTCCAGGCATATATAACCTCTAGAACACTTCTCCAGGCATATATAACCTCTAGAACACTTCTCCAGGCATATATAACCTCTAGAACAATTCTCCAGGCATATATAACCTCTAGAACACTTCTCCATGCATATATAACCTCTAGAACACTTCTCCAGGCATACATAACCTCTAGAACACTTCTCCAGGCATATATAACCTCTAGAACACTTCTCCAGGCATATATAACCTCTAGAACAATTCTCCAGGCATATATAACCTCTAGAACACTTCCCCATGCATATATAACCTCTAGAACACTTCTCCAGGCATATATAACCTCTAGAACACTTCTCCATGCATATATAACCTCTAGAACACTTCTCCAGGCATATATAACCTCTAGAACAATTCTCCAGGCATATATAACCTCTAGAACAATTCTCCAGGCATATATAACCTCTAGAACACTTCTCCATGCATCTATAACCTCTAGAACACTTCTCCAGGCATATATAACCTCTAGAACAATTCTCTATGCATCTAGAAAGTCTAGAACACTTATCCATGCATCTAGAAGCTCGAGAACACTTCTCCATGCATCTGGAAGCTCTACAGTAGAACATAATCACCACATCATTAAGGCTATGTTTACACACACAACCTCTGCCCTTCGCTTTGTTAGGCCATTGACGCCATTAAAGGTTCTTGTTAAGTCTATCATCATAACTCCTGTAACGACGGTTCTTAACCAAACAGCCCACCACTCACGTCCGAGGAGGGCTTGATCACACCTCTCTAATGAACTTAGGCAGCCCAATTCTGATATTTTGCCAAATTATTGGCAAAAGATCTGATCTGAGCGGTCAAAATACCAATTAGTGGCAAAATATCAGAATTTGTCTACCTGTGTATAGAGCCCTGCTCTGACCTGAATGGGGGGCAGTTTGGTTGAGAATGTAGAACCGTCATTACAGGAGTTATGATGATAGACCTTTAATGAGATCGATGGCCTAACGAAGCGAAGTGCAGAGTGTGTGTGTGTGTGTGTCTGTGTTAATGTGTGTGTGGGAGGAAACACTCATTATCATTTACTGTAATAATGAACCTCTCCTCCTTCATAATGATAATAATGAACCAACACCCACACAGCCAGAAGGCCTTGCAGGTTAGAGCAGAGACCTTGAGAGGAGTAAACAACATTATCTAACAGTGTCAAGGTCACAGAACGGGATATTATGAGATGTGTTTGGAGTTGTTTATCCTAGTCTAAGACAGAGGCCTCATTTGAAAATATTTTAACATTCAAAGCATCAACCTCCATAAACACTAAACAGTAGAAACAGCATCTCCCCTGTTGGGCAGCAGACGACAACATTATGATAGGAGCTGGAGGGATCAATACATCATCAGCTCAGAATGTCATCTACTTTCCTCAATCAACAGCTGTGTGTGTCTGTGTGTGCGTGTGTGTGTGTGTGTGTGTGTGTGTGTGTGTGTGTGTGTGTGTGTGTGTGTGTGTGTGTGTGTGTGTGTGTGTGTGTGTGTGTGTGTGTGTGTGTGTGTGTGTGTGTGTGTGTGTGTGTGTGTGTGTGTGTGTGTGTGTGCGTGCGTGTCTGTGTGTCTGTGTGTGCGTGTGCGTCTGTGTGTGTGTCTGAGTGTGAGTGTGTGTCTGAGTGTGAGTGTGAGTGTGAGTGTGAGTGTATGTGTGTATGTGTGTGTGTGTGTGTGTGTGTGTGTGTGTGTGTGTGTGTGTGTGTGTGTGTGTGTGTGTGTGTGTGTGTGTGTGTGTGTGTGTGTGTGTGTGTGTGTGTGTGTGTGTGTGTGTGTGTACCGTCAGCCAGTCGCTGGTCTATGAATATGATTATGTATCCCATTAATCAGCTGTCACAGATTAAATTCTACCTGTATAAACCCAGATAGAACTAAACAGGTTAGTTATGGAATATACTGTATAAACCCAGATAGAACTAAACAGGTTAGTTATGGAATATACTGTATAAACCCAGATAGAACTAAACAGGTTAGTTATGGAATATACTGTATAAACCCAGCCAATTTTGACTTTGCAGCTGGTCTATTTAAGGGGAAATCGCTCAGTTCTGCCTCCAGGACAAGACTCATGACAACAAATGTCTACCTGCATGCAGGCAGGTAGGAGACTTGTCCCTTTCAAATCCCAGTGAGGAATGTCCTTCTTCCCTCATCTATAACAGATATGGTCAAACATTCCAAACAGTCCCTTTACAACTCAGAATGTTAAATAAACTTCATTTGAACTTACTCTACCTGTTGTATGCTGATTTCGTCCTTATTTGGGAGGATATATGAGACAAAATATCCACAGGAAAGTGTTCTTAACCCAACTTCAAAACACGTGTCTCTGTGTGTGGCTATCACGATTTGTTTGCTAATCACCTAACCCAATTCAATGTTTATTCCACATTGGTTCAATGGGATTTCATTGAAATTACGTGGAAATAATGTTTATTCAACAAGTGTGTGCCCAGTGATAAGGCACTTGCACAAGACCGAAGTACATGCGCGCAATGCATACTAACTTAATTTTGCATTTCTCTGCACCTTTAATTAATACCTGCTGTTAACAAATACAACGTTATTTTCTTTTCTTTTGATTTAAAGTATTGCATGTGTTTTGTGCATGTGCCAGCAGTATCAGCGCTTTGAAAAGTCGGTTTAATAATAATAATGTTTTTTCTCAAATTACAACCCCAATAAGGACCCCACCGCACAGACAACCGGTAGAGTAAGTTCAAATGTAATTTTATTCAACATTCTGGCTTGTAAGGAAACCTTCCAAGTTTTTGCTTTAATTCAGACTGTGTTACCAGAAGGCTGGTATCACAGTCTGATTTATTAGGCAAGCAGGAGGCAAACTATATGGTGCAAACGTGGTTTTATTAACAAAATAATGGTAGTGATGATGATAGCAATAGATAGGCAGAACAGGCTAAAATGACAAATGCTTGACAGAAATAAACAGGTTCTGAAATCAAACTCAAACCTTTCAAATCAATCCGAATTGGATCTGGCCTAGGATCAGGCTACAGGCATTGTAACATCACAGACAACTTACCCACAAGGACACTCACAAATGCTTACAGAAAACAAGCAAAGCCAGGTTGAAATACCTTAATGCCTGTTGAATCCACATTTTCCCTTTGCTCTCTAAAACTCTAACCTACGAAGTGACACATACTGCCTTTTTCCAACCACCACGACTAGTAGGGGAAATACACAACATACTGTAGGTAGCATTTAATTTGTGTGTGTAGTAGTTGTATAGACAAATAAGGTGAAGGAAATTATGACTTTGGTACAAAATTACTGGTTCTGCATTAGGGTGGGGGGATAGGGGGGTCTCAGGAGCATGAAACACTAGGCTGTGTCCCAAATGTGCATGGGCCCTGGTTAAAAGTAGTGCACTACAGGGTGCCATTTGGGACACAGCCTAGGTGTCAAATGGTGACCAGGAAAGCAGAGTGACAGATATGGCCTCTAAATCAGCCAAAGGTCAGGAGAGTGGCATCTAGCCTCCCATAGAGAACCATCTGATAAAACATACACAATACGGTAAAAATGCTATTTATTCTTGGGGGGTAATGATGTGGTTCTGTAGCTCAGTTAGTTAGTGCTGTAATAGCTTTGGATAGAAGCATCTGCTAGCTAAATGGCTATATTTCCAATTTCATATCTCAACCGCCAAACCTTCCATCTGCTATTCTGTCAAGTTAATTCCTCTCAGATTTTGGGATATCCTTTGAGTGTTCTGGAACATTTAATGTGCCTCCACCTCCATCAGGTAGATACAGCTGGTTCAGACAGTGACTCATGAGTCAGACAGAGACCAGAGTTCAGACGGGTACACAACCTCACTCTACTGGCTGGGATATAACATTACTGTAACCTTGTCCTTAACGTAACCTGGTCAACACGTAACATTTTTTATGGATTAATTCAATATAATTTCCCCAGCCTTATACAGCCAGCCACTAATTCATTCTCAGCCTCTACCTCAGGCCCCAGCATCAAGGCCTAGCCCCAGCCATATACCCCAGCAGCCCTATACCCCAATCCCAACCCCAGCCCCAGCATCAAGCTACAGCTCAGCCTCAGCCTTGCTTCCAGCCCCTACATCAGAGTCTTAGCCCCTGCTCCATACCCAAGCCCCTACCGCAAGCTGCCCAGGAATGATCCTTAGCCCTGGGCCATCTGTGGAGGCATTTCTGTCTATAAATCTGGTTGCAATGGTGGCCCTCTGGCCCCTGGCCCAGCCCTATATACCCCCTAAGGTCATCCCACACACCGCTGAGGACACAGGGCCCACATCCCCTAAGCCTCAGTCCCAGCCCCTGCACACACCCAACGGGAACCCTGCCACCCTCTTCCTCCTCTTGGACACACAAGGGCTTGGAAACACCACTTTCTCCTTCTATCATCTGTCCATCCTCCCCCACCCTCCATCTATCCATTCCCACCCGACATCCTCCTGTCCATCTAGCACCATCAATACGTCGATCTCTCCATTCCGCCAACATTGGACATGTTGATCCATCCCTACATCCATCCTCACAATAAGGACAGATGACTCTCCTTCCACCATGCTGACAAAGCAATATGACCAGCACTCTGGGGAACAGAGAGTGTACTAGATGGACAGGAGACTGACTGGTAGAGACAGACAGGAGACTGAATGGTAGAGACATACAGGGGACTGACTGATAGAAACAGACAGGAGACTGACTGGTATTCCTTGACAGGGTGCTGGTGGAGAGTCAGACAAGGGACTGGTAGAGAGACAGACAAGGGACTGGTAGAGATACAGACAAGATACTGGTAGAGATACAGACAGGATACTGGTAGAGATAGACAGGGTACTGGTAGAGATACAGACCGGCTACTGGTAGAGATACAGACAGGGTACTGGTAGAGATACAGACAGGGTACTGGTAGAGAGTCAGACAGGGTACTGGTAGAGAGTCAAACAGGTTACTGGTAGAGAGTCAGACAGGTTACTGGTAGAGAGTCAGACAGGGTACTGGTAGAGATACAGACAGGTTACTGGTAGAGAGTCAGACAGGGTATTGATAGAGAGTCAGACAGGGTACTGGTAGAGATACAGACAGCGTACTGGTAGAGTCAGACAGGGACTGGTAGAGATACAGACAGGGTACTGGTAGAGATACAGACAGGGTACTGGTAGAGACCGACCGGGTACTGGTAGAAAGTCAGACAGGGTACTGGTAGAGAGTCAGACAGAGTACTGTTAGAGATACAGACAGGGTACTGTTAGAGATACAGACAGGGTACTGCAAGAGATACAGACAGGGTACTGGTAGAAAGTCAGACAGGGTACTGGTAGAGACCGAACCGGTCCTGGTAGAGATACAGACAGGGTACTGCTTCCCGGGTACAGCGGACGTTGATTAAGGCAGCCCCACGCACCTCTCTGATTCAGAGGGGTTGGGTTAAATGCGGAATACACATTTCAGTTGAATGCATTCAGTTGTGCAACTGACGAGGTATTCCCTTCCCACATGGACAGTGTAACATCACAGACAGCCTACCAACAGACAGACAGCCTCTCACAAATGCTTACAGGCATCAAGCAAAGTCAGGTCGAATTAGGACAGTTGAAGTCAGGGATACTTTAGCACAATGACTGGAAGTCTATGGTAACTGCTAGCAACTACCTCTAACATCCTTCATAGTGGATCAGAGACATAAAAATGGTATCCATTAGTTCATTTGATTGGTTGAAAAGATGAACTCTGCTCATTGGTAAACCATGCGTGGCGGCTGCTCAAGACTTCAGCTATTTCATCTTTTGGCGCCAAGCCCCTCCCATTGAAGTCTATCTATGGGTTTTGACCAGAGGCGGCACCTCCTCTTGACAACGCTTCGCTCCAACATTACGCTCCAACGTTTAAATCCAACGCATCCAGTTTCTTGAAATCTGCAAAAAGTTAAGAGCTCAACTTTTTCTACCACTCTGCTAGCAAAATTCTCACCGTGCGCTAATGTGATTAGCATGACTTTGTAAGTAACAAGAACATTTCCCAGGACATAGACATATCTTATACGGACAGAAAGCTTAAATTCTTGTTAATCTAACTGCACTGTCCAATTTACAGTAGATATTACAGTGAAAGAATGCCATGCTGTTGTTTGAGGACAGCGCACAGTTATGTACTTGAAAATGTATCAATAAATCAATAGGCACATTTGGGCAGACTTGATACAACATTTTGAACAGTAATGCAATGGTTCATTGGATCATTCTAAAACTTTACACATACACTCCTACCATCTAGTGGCCAAAATCTAAATGGTGCCTGGACTCCTAAGTAATATTATGCTCTTTCTCTTGCATTTCAAAGATGATGTGACAACCCCCCCCCCCCCCCCATAAAAAAACAAAAATGCATGTTTTTTTCTTTGTATTATCTTTTACCAGATCTAATGTGTTATATTCTTCTACATTAATTTCCCATTTCCACAAACTTCAAAGTGTTTAGTTTCAAATGGTATCAATAATATGCATATCCTTGCTTCAGGTCCTGAGCTACAGGCAGTTAGATTTGGGTATGGCATTTTAGGCGAAAATTGAAAAAAAGGGTCCTTAAACGCTAACCCAAGTAGTTACAACAACACATACTGCCTGTTTCCAACAACCACGACTAGTAGGGGAAATCCACAACATACTGTAGGTAGCATTTAATTTGAACCTCAGCACACAGGGTGTGTAGTAGTTGTAAAGCCAATAGGGTGAAAGATATGATGACTTGGGTACTAAATTAGTGTGGTTGAGCATGACTGTGGGGTTATAAGGGGGTCTCAGGAGCACTGAACATTAGGGTGTGTACCAAATAGCACGCTATTACCTGCATAGAGCACTAGTTTTGACCTGAGCATGGGCCCTGGTCAAAAGTAGTGCAATATATAGGGTGCCATTTGAGACATAACCTAAGTGACAAATGATAACCTGGCTTATTCTAATGAATACCCAATAAAAATGCACTAAATCACCAATTTGGCACATCATTGTGCACATGTTAGGCTACACATCATTAATCATACTGACACAAATTACAGACAGTAACCTACAAGTAGAAAAATATAACTCAATTGACTGAACATGAAATGTATTTCAATATGACTGAAATGGGCCTATAGCTTACTGTTTATATTTTAATGCAGTCATCACGGTTTTCATTTGAAGGAATGTTTTATACGTTGCTTGTTTGTATCAATTGCAAAGACATTTGTCAACTTTTAATTTGTAGTCAACTTTCTTCAGAATTTATTGGTGGTCACAGAGAGAACTATAAACCATGTGATTCTATGTTTAGTGGAGATCTTCTGTGTATAAAGTAACACGGGAGGGCAAAAAGTATCTAAGTCAATTAAGAACAAATTCTTATTTACAATGACGGCCTAGGAACAGTGGGTTAACTGCCTTGTTCAAGGGCAGAACGACAGATTTATACCTTGTCAGTTCAGGGATTCGATCCAACAACCTTTTCAGCTACGGGCCCAATGCTCTAACCACTCGGCTACCTGCCGCCACACTCGTACCTGTTCTACGAGTGGTCGGAGGCAGGCGTTAAATTATGAGAATTTTCAAGTGCAACTTTAATAACAATGGTTTTGGGGAAACATCTCTGAGATTTAACAATGCTCCTACGAAGGTTCTAACAATTAATTTAGCCTTCAGATGATTTTGGAAAACTGGGTCCAGGCCAGCAGAGGTCAGGAGAGACGTCTCCAGC
This sequence comes from Thymallus thymallus, assembly GCA_023634145.1. NCBI lineage: Eukaryota > Metazoa > Chordata > Actinopteri > Salmoniformes > Salmonidae > Thymallus > Thymallus thymallus. The sequence continues at coordinate 10,242,759 of CM042380.1, read as the reverse complement.
CTCCCATAGAGAACCCATAGAGAACCATCTGATAGACCACTCACTTCAATAGAGAATATACATTTTCGGTAAAGAAACGATTTATTTTTTAGTGTAATTATGTGGTTCCGCATCTCAGTTAGTTGGTGCTGTTATTGTTTTAGATCGAAGCATCTGCTTGGTAAATGGCCATATTTCTCATGTCATATCTCAACTGCCAAATTTATACCTTCCATCTGCTATTCTGTCAGCTTAGTTCTTCTCAGATTTTAGGGATATCATTTGATTGTTCTGGAACATTTAATGTGCCTCTACCTGTGTTGTCGTGGTAACATGTTGTGACTTAGTCAGATTGGGTAAGATACAGCTGGTTCAGACAGTGACTCATGAGTCAGACAGAGACCACTCTACTGGCTGGGAAATAACCTCACTGTAACAGCAACCTTTCAGTTACGGGCCCAATGCTCTAACCACCCGGCTACCTGCCATCCTTAATGTAACCTGGTCAACTCGTAACCTTTTGAATGGATTAATTCAGCTAATATAATTTCTGTATGCCCAGCCTTATTTAGCCAGTCACTAATTCATTCTCAGCCTCTATCTCAGGCCCCAGCATCAAAGCCTAGCCCTAGCCATATACCCCAGCAGGCCTTTACCTCAACCCCAGCATCAAGCCACAGCTCAGCCCCAGCCCTGCTTCCAGCCCCTACATCAAGGCCTAGCCCCAGCCATATACCCCAGCAGGCCTTTACCTCAACCCCAGCATCAAGCCACAGCTCAGCCCCAGCCCTGCTTCCAGCCCCTACATCAGAGCTTCAGCCCCATCTTCATACCCAAGCCTCTACTTCAAGCCTCCCAGGAACGAGCCCTAGCCCTGGGCCATCTGGAGCTATTTCTGTCTATAAATCTAGTTGCAATGGTGGCTCTCTGGCCCTTGGCCCAGCCCTATATACCCCCTAAGGTCATCCCACACACCCCTGAGGACACAGGACCCACACCCCCTAAGCCTCAGTCCCAGCACACCCCCGACAGTTACCCCTCCACCCTTTCCCTCCTCTTGGACACACAAGGGCTTGGAAGCACCACTTTCTCCTTCTATCATCTGTACATCCTCCCCCACCCTCCATCTATCCATTCACACCCGACATCCTCCTGTCCATCTAGCACCATCAATACATCGATCTCTCCATTCCGCCAACATTGGACACATTGATCCATCCCTACATCCATCCTCACAATAAGGACAGATGACTCTCCTTCCTCCATACTGACAAAGCAATATGACCAGCACTCTGGGGAACAGAGAGTGTAGTAGACAGACAGGAGACTGACTGGTAGAGACAGACAGGAGACTGACTGGTAGATACAGACAGGAGACTGACTGGTAGAGATAGTGGAGAGTGTGAAACAGTGGGCAGAGAGCCAGTATGATCAGCAGATCAACAGTGTAAACTAGCTCTTCCTGTAGAACCATTCACATGGAAATATCACTTTCACAGTTACTAATGGGGAGGCCGGAGTGTGTGTGTTTTGGGGGGGCAGAGTGTGTGTGAGGGGGAGGTGGGGGGTGCAGAGTGTGTGTGAGGGGGGAGGTGGGGGGTGCAGAGTGTGTGTGAGGGGGAGGTGGGGGGTGCAGAGTGTGTGTGAGGGGGGAGGTGGGGGGTGCAGAGTGTGTGTGAGGGGGGAGGTGGGGGGTGCAGAGTGTGTGTGAGGGGGGAGGTGGGGGGTGCAGAGTGTGTGTGAGGGGGAGGTGGGGGTTGGAGAGTGTGTGTGAGGGGGGAGGTGGGGGGTGCAGAGTGTGTGTGAAGGGGGAGGTGGGGGTGCAGAGTGTGTGTGAGGGGGGGTTGCAAATGGACAGCCACTATTTGGGTAAGTGGCCCTAGAACGACTTGACACGGCCAATAAGGACTTTCACTCCCTTCCCAAACCCTATATCACTTTGTTTGTCTCTGTCTCTCTCTCTCACACACATACTCAGGCTGTATCACAAACGGACATGATTTTTATTTATTTAACCAAACTCGGACGACACTGGGACTCCCAATCACGGCCGGATATGATACAGAATGGATTTGAACCAGGGACTGTAGTGACGCATCTTGCACTGAGATGCAGTGCCTTAGACCACTGCACCCCCCACATACTCACACGCTCCGGCCTCCCCATAGGAGTGACTGAAACATGTTATTTGAGTGACTGAAGCATGTTATTGAAGTGACTGAAGCATCTTATTGGAGTGTGTGAGTCATGTTATGGACATTGAGTCAGTGAGTCCTGGGGTCTGAGTAATGTAAGGGGCTTTTGGGGGATTTCCTTCAGTTCTGATAGACTGTAACTGTAGTTTTGTCTACTTCCAGTGCATCTCTCTGTCTCTATCTTTCCTCATCCACAACCCTCCTCTCCACTCCTCACCCCTCGTCTCTGCCTAGCTAGCCCTCAGCAGACCGTCGTTATCCCTCTGATGTGATTCTCACTGACAAACTGGGTTAATGGAACAAATTGTAAGAATTTATTACCATAGGCCATACCAATTGTTCAGTGCAGCGCTAGGCTGGGCTCTGCATTTGTGTGTGTGTGTGCATTGTTGTTAGATCAGGGCATTACTTACTAGTTTGAAAAGTGTTTAAATCCCTCAGAATCATTGCGTGATGCACAGATTTACTGTGGGATCCATTTGTGGAATGGCAGAATTGGTACACATGGGTAAAGTGCATGGAAAACTATGTCTATGTTTCATACAAATGCATTTGGTCTATTGCATTAAATAACTGCAAGGTGGTGTAGAAAAGTAATAGCATTAGGATAGCTGTAGTCCAGTATAGCAGACGTGGAGTTAAAGGGTTTTAAAGATAGTTCCTTTCCCACTCCAAAAACAATTCTGCTGAAAAGATTTACTAACGGGCTTCACTTACTGGCTGTGGGGGATGGGCGAAAGGAGGGGGGGGGGGCAAGGCAGGGTCATGGGGGAAGGTGGGGGCCTCTCTCCTCTACTTCTTTTCTCTCTGGCAGGAAAGAAAGCGTCGGGGAGGGAGAGTCGACAAAACCCACAGCTCTGGAGAGAGAGAGAGAGATTGGGGAGGGACTGGAGCGAGAGCGCGGCCTATTGGAAGACAGGCAGAGCGCTGTGTGATGGATTGACTCAGCATGGATCGAGTTACACCATTTGCCGTGCATTCGATTGTTTTTCTGGCTTCCCATCGCAAGCTAACAGCGACAAGTTGGAATATTCGTGATTTTGTGATTGTATAGCAACTAAAAAGGATACAAAATATCTACCCAGATGAGGTAAGTTTATTATTTAAATCCTCAACGATCCTCAACGAGCATGTTTGCAAATTTCCCTTGCAAACAGAAGGGGAAAGGTTGTATTTCTTGCAGACTGAGTCGGCTTGTAGTGCTGCCCTGCACAAGTAGTGAACGCTACATAAATAGTTGTCGACCGGGCTATTTATACATGGGCTTTCTTCGTAGGGCTGCAGCCTATATTATCATAGTTTATGGAACATTATCGTTCTGCTTGTATATCGTCTGCCTGATTTGTTCTCTGTGCGCGCACAGTGCTGAACTGAAAGCGCACTTCTCTTATTTACGTTTTCCCTCTGGTTATAAAGTTAATAGTAAAGGGGGGGATGAATGAGGGGGTGGGGAATGAAGGTACGAGGGGACTGTAGCGCTATTTTATCACTGTTGAGCTTTGAAGATCAGTAAGCAGTGAGCCGGGCCAAAGGACGCAAAGAGAGCGAGAGAGGAGTGCGCGACTCTGAATTAATGTCCGCGGTCCGCGACTGGAAAAGAGAAGCGCGGATACCTTATGGCCCTGGGAATAAGGAAACGGATTAACATTATAGGGAGTATAGACTGAATTTGGAGATACCATACGATTTCATGAATAATTTTGTAACCACAAGGTAGGTTGTTGGTGTTCGTATTAAACCGTTTGAAAAGTGCGTAAAATGGGTTTGATCATTATTATTTTTCTAATTTGACATGTACTTTCTGTTAATAATCTAGACTACATTCGGTTTGCTATAGTTTTTGTCCTATAGAGATTTGTACAGATTTCAGAATAGACGTTTGCAACAAGCACTTTATTGTTGGAGTGAATAAAGTAAAAGCGTAATTAGTTTGTTCTCTCATGGATAGATGATCAGATAAACAACATGATATTTACACAGAAGAGAAGAGTTGACTATTTTTCTATTTTTTTTAACCTTTATTTTACTAGGCAAGTCAGTTAAGAACACATTCTTATTTACACATTCCAATACTGTGGCGCATATGATATATATACATACATACATACATACGTGTGTGTATATGTATGTATGTATGTATGTATGTATATGTGTGTATGCATGTATAAGGTAAGATGGATGAGCCATCATTGTTGATTTTAAGCGCAGGGGGGAAAAGCGTTTCTCACATTGTGTTGGGGTCGTTACGGTGTATAGGCATGTAGGCAATCGGAATAAGGTGTGAACTTTCACATTCTCACACAGTGGACTTTGGTACTGATCAACAGAACATGACCAGCGAAATTGCACCTCCATTGTGATTGTTAAAAGGGCTTGTCCAACAGTTATTGGCGTTAGGTTGGATATGTAGCCAACTACTTTACGCGTTATCCAATGGTTAATTTCATTTATTGTTAGATTGTATTTTAGTAAGATATACGTCTAAACATGTTGGCAAATAGGGATGGCTGATTAGCCTAAATAAATAAGTGAGGCTGCTTAGTTCACAGGCAAATGTTCTGTCCGCGGTGGCAGAGAGCTTTTAGCGAATGGGCCCGCCGCCGAGCTCATCCCTGCATCCATGCATTAGCGGAACAATCAATTCTCTCCTATCCCCATTACTGGTGTGACACTCCCCTGCTCTCCCTCTCGTCTTTTGTTGTCTTTCGCATTTCATGTGGTGTATAAAGGTTAGCACAGATCAATTTTGAATGCGTTCCCTCCCAGTCGGGACAATAGGTTTTGTTGAACCGGGATGTGGCTTGGGTCCACGGGCACTAGAAAGCTTCCCCCAACGCACTCTTCCTGGCCTGCCCTGTCCGCTACCGTAAATAGCCAGATTGTCCCGCAGCTCTGGATCCCTGAACATCTGTGTTCTAATCCAGTGATAGGATGAATGGGTTAAGTTTAGGGGGTGTAGGGGTTAACGTGGGAGAATGAATGAATTCGCGCAATAGAGTCACCCAATTGAATGACAGCCGTGGAAGGACTGTGTCGGAAGAGAAGTTATTCAAGTCAATATTCACACGCTGTATGTAGTGTTAAGGAGGGCCATGTCCCATTTAGTTCAGTTAGGTAAATGCTTTTGGTAAAATGAACAAATCATTCTGATTATTATGTGACATAAATTATATCAAATGTAGGGCCTACTCGAATTTTTTGTGTCTGAAATTATATGGAACGTTTAATTTTATTCTTAACCCATGTTTTAAGGGTAAAAGTATCACCCATTCACCCTGGACAGTACTAGTATGTCTACATGGTCTCCAGGCTCTATATTCATGAATATGTAGGTAGTCATTTAGCATATAGCAGCAACTTGAACAGTTGACTTACATTAATGTATATTCAGTATATTGCCCATGCTGGAATCGAACCCACTCTTGGTGTTGCCAGTACCAAACCCACAACTCTGGTGTTGTGAGTATCAAACCAAACCCACAACCCTGGTGTTGCCAGTACCAGTGCTGGTGTTGTTGCCAGACCCATACCTACCCTGGTGCTGCAAGTACCAAACCAACCCCAAAACTATTGTGTTGCCAGCCCCAATAGCAGCTGTGTAACTAGCAGCGTACCTATAACAGATCTGTGCTTGGCGGCTGACCTCTGTTGGTTCTTCCATCTCACTGGCCAACCCCTACAAAGTAATATTGTGCTAAATGGGAAATTAACCAACTTTAACTCCTTTAATCAGGTTTGTTAACTCCAGTAGTACTAACCCTAACCCGCAGAGAGTTGGGTCAGCGAAGGGCCACTACTACTAACCCCCAGAGAGTTGGGTCAGCGAAGGGCCACTACTACTAACCCCCAGAGAGTTGGGTCAGCGAAGAACCACTACTACTAACCCCCAGAGAGTTGGGTCAGCGAAGGACCACTACTACTATCCCTAACCCCCAGAGAGTTGGGTCAGCGAAGGACCACTACTACTAACCCCCAGAGAGTTGGGTCAGCGAAGGACCACTATTACTAACCACCAGAGAGTTGGGCCAGTGAAGGGCCACTAGGTCTATCCCTAACCCCCAGAGAGTTGGACAGTGTTAGGGGCGGTAGCTCCATTGTACAGCCCAGCCAAAAGCCTCTATTGTTCCCATCACTTCTGCAGCTCTGGCCTTTGTGCTTCACTACAGCTGAACTGCCATGGAGAACAGCCTTTCTCCTCTTACAATCCCCCTCTACTCACGAAGGTATAGGGAAAGAGAGATGGAGGAAAGGAAGGCATGAAGAGAGGAGGGAGGGATGGTGTGAGGTGGCACAGCCTTCTTTTTCTGCCAACTCTCTGAAGCAACAAGTCAGGCTCTTCAGATGTAATCCTTAGTAAATACTGAGATGACTGGCTTATGTTGTTATTGAAGAGAAGCAGAGGGAGCAGTAATGGTTTCTCTAGTCTGCTCTGATGGAAGTCTGCTAATCGTCTTGCTGCTCGGTCACAAACTGATTACTTTCCCAAAGCCCTGATGAGGACAACAAAGTTATTTAGTACATCCAATTCGGCATGGCCGGAAAACACACATGCACGCACGTAGTCAAATACACACACACAAATCTAATTTTATTCAGTGAAATCCAGTAAAAGTAATACCATCAGCTTGTCCAGTATATCCAACAATCACAGAAGCTGGACTAAATATATATATACAGTTGAAGTCAGAAGTTTACATACACCTTAGCCGAATACATTTAAACTTAGTTTTTCACAATTCCTGTAAAGAATCCCTGTCTTAGGTCAGTTAGGATCACCACTTTATTTTAAGAATGTGAAATGTTAGAATAATAGTAGAGAGAGAGATTTATTTCAGCTTTTATTTATTTCATCACATTCCCAGTGGGTCAGAAGTTTACATACACTCAATTAGTATTTGGTAGCATTGCCTTTAAATTGTTTAACTTGGGTCAAACATTTCGGTTAGCCTTCCACAAGCTTTCCACAATAAGTTGGGTGAATTTTGGCCCATTCCTCCTGACAGAACTGGTGTAACGGAGTCAGGTTTGTAGGCCTCCTTGCTCGCACACGCTTTTTCAGTTCTGCCTATAGGATTGAGGTCAGGGCTTTGTGATGGCCACTCCAATACCTTGACTTGGTTGTCCTTAAGCCATTTTGCCACAACTTTGGAAGTATGCTATGTCATTGTCCATTTGGAAGGCCCATTTGCGACCAAGCTTTAACTTCCTGGCTGATGTCTTGAGATGTTGCTTCAATATATCCACATCATTTTCCTTCCTCATGATGCCATCTATTTTGTGAAGAGCACCAGTCCCTCCTGCAGCAAACACCCCAAAAACATGATGCTGCCACCCCCGTGCTTCATGGTTGGGATGGTGTTCTTCAGCTTGCAAGCATCTCCCTTTTTCTTCCAAACATAACGATGGTCATTATGGCCAAACAGTTCTATTTTTGTTTCATCAGACCAGAGGACATTTCTCTAAAAAGTACGATTTTTGTCCCCATGTGCAGTTGCAAACCGTAGTCTGGCTTTTTTATGGCGGTTTTGGAGCAGTGGCTTCTTCTTCTTCCTTGCTGAGCGGCCTTTCAGGTTATGTCGATATAGGACTCGTTTTACTGTGGATATAGATACTTTTGTACCTGTTTCCTCCAACATCTTCACAAGGTCCTTTGCTGTTGTTCTGGGATTGTTTTGCACTTTTCGCACCAAAGTACGTTCATCTCTAGGAGACAGAACGCGTCTCCTTCCTGAGCGGTATGATGGCTGCGTGGTCCCATGGTGTTTATACTTGCGTACTATTGTTTGTACAGATGAACGTGGTACCTTCAGGCATTTGGAAATTGCTCCCAAGGATGAACCATCAACTTTTTTTCTGAGGTCTTGGCTGATTTCTTTTGATTTTCCTATGATGTCGAGCAAAGAGGCACTGCGTTTGAAGGTATGCCTTGAAATACATCCACAGGTACACTTCCAATTGACTCAAATGATGTCAATTAGCCTATCAGAAGCTTCTAAAGCAATGACATAATTTTCTGGAATTTTTCAAGCTGTTTAAAAGGCACAGTCAACTTAGTGTATGTAAACTTCTGACCCAGTAGAATTGTGATATAGTGAATTATAAGTGAAATAATCTGTCTGTAAACAATTGTTGGAAGAATTACTTGTCATACACAAAGTAGTCCTAACCGACTTGCCAAAACTATAGTTTGTTAACATGAAATCTGTGTAGTGGTTGAAAAATGAGTGTATGTATGTAAACTTGTGTTTATGTGAAGTGTATGTAAACTTCAGACTTCAACTGTGATATATATATATATACACAGCAGGAGAAATAAGTATTGAACACGTCACCATTTTTCTCAGTAAATATATTTCCAAAGGTGCTATTGACATGAAATTTTCACCAGATGTTGGTAACAACCCAAGTAATCCATACATACAAAGAAACAAATAAGTTCAGAAATTAAGTTGTGTAATAATGTGAAATGACACAGGGAAAAAGTATTGAACACACTTACTGATATTTATTTAATACTTTGTACAAAAGCCTTTGTTGGTAATGACAGCTTCAAGACGCCTCCTGTATGGAGAAACTAGTCGCATGCATTGCTCTGGTGTGATTTTGGCCCATTCTTCCACACAAACAGTCTTCAAATCTTGAAGGTTCCGTGGGCCTCTTCTATGAATCTTGATCTTCAGTTCTTTCCATAGATTTTCAATGGGATTTAAGTTGGCTGGGCCATTCTAGCAGCTTTATTTTCTTTCTTTGAAACCAATTGAGAGTTTCCTTGGCTGTGTGTTTGGGATCATTGTCTTGCTGAAATGTCCACCCTCGTTTCATCTTCATCATCCTGGTAGATGACAGCAGATTTTTGTCAAGAATGTCTCGGTAAATTTGGTCATTCATCCTTCCTTCAATTATGTGAAGTTTGCCAGTACCATTTGCTGAAAAGCAGCCCCACACCATGATGTTCACACCTCCAAACTTCACTGTTGGTAAGGTGTTTTTAGGGTGATGTGCAGTGCCATTTCTCCTCCAAACATGGTGTGTATTATGATATCCAAACAGTTCAATTTTGCTCTCATCTGACCACACTATATTCTCCCAGTATTTCACTGGCTTTTCCAAATGTTGTGCAGCAAACTTTAAACGAGCTTCAACATGCTTTTTCTTCAGCAATGGAGTCTTGCGTGGTGAGCGTGCATACAGGCCATGGCGGTGGAGTGCATTACTTACTGTTTTCTTTGAGACAACAGTACCTGCTAATTGCAGGTCTTTTTGAAGTTCTCCACAAGTGGTCCTTGGCTCTTGGACAACTCTTCTGATTATTCTTTTCACTCCTCTGTCAGAAATCTTGCGAGGAGCACCTGGTCGAGGCAAATTTATGGTGAAATGATTGTCTTTCCACTTCCGTATTATGGCCCCAACAGTGCTCACTGGAACATTCAGAAGCTTAGAAATGCGCCTATACCATCATTATGTTTTGCAACAATTAGGTTGCGAAGGTCTTGAGACAGCTCTTTGCTTTTACCCATCATGAGATGTGTGTTGTGTGACACCTTGGCATGTGGCGGCAGGTAGCCTAGTGGTTAGAGTGTTGGGCCTGTAACTGAAAGGTTGCTAGATCGAATCCCCGAGCTGACAAGGTAAAAATCTGTCGTTCTGCCCCTGAACAAGGCAGTTAACCCACTGTTCCTAGGCCGTCATTGTAAATAACAATTTGTTCTTAACTGACTTGCCTAGTAAAATAAAGGTTAAAAAAAAAAGTTGGGACTGAACCAGCTGAAATTAATTTGCACTGACAGGGGGCTGGATTGCTTTTTAATTACTGATAGTTTTCAGCTGTTGTCTTGGCTTTCCATGCCTTTTTGCCCCTCCCTTTCTTCATGTGTTCAATACTTTTTCCCTGTGTCATTTCACATTATTACACATAACTTAATTTCTGAACGTATTTGTTTCTTTGTATGTATGGATTACTTGGGTTGTTACCAACATCTGGTGAAAATTTCATGTCAATAGCACCTTTGGAAATATATTTACTGAGAAAAATGGTGACGTGTTCAATACTTATTTCACCCGCTGTATATACACACACACACACACACACAGTATGTGTTGGTCAGGTTCTGTTATTGAAACACTGACTGACTAGAGCATCTTGGTGCAGAGCCTGCCAATAAGAAACTACCAGCCAACAACCCCTGCCACACACACACACACACACGTACATACACACACACACACCCTCCTCTTGGTGTTTAAACAGCGTGAGTCTGAGCCAACAACATCAGCAGTGGGAGAGTGATTGTAGGATGCTGAAAGCGTAATAACAGACTTAGAGAGAAGAGTGAGGAGGGGGAAGGCTGAACAGGACAGAGTTGCGTGACTAGCTCTATTCCTGCGTCTCATGGCCTGTCAAGGACTACACACACACTCTCTCTCTCTCTCTCTGCAGGGCAGGAATAGGATAGGGAACATGCTAGGTTGGCCTCAGATTGAGGGTAATTTTAGGAGAGAGAGAGAATTGAAAAATAATGAGAGAGATAGAATTGAAAAAGAATGAGAGAGAGAATTGAAAAAGAGAGAATTTAAAAAGAATGAGAGAGAATTGAAAAAGAGAGAATTGAAAAAGAGAGAATTGAAAAAGAATGAGAGAGAGAGAATTGAAAAAGAATGAGAGAGAGAGAATTGAAAGAACGAATTGAAAAAGAATGAGAGAGAATTGAAAAAGAGAATTGAAAAAGAGAGAGAGAGAGAATTGAAAAAGAACAATAGTCTTGAAAGAAAAGAAAGAGAAAGGAAGAAACAGAGATTAAGTTAGAAAGAAAGAAAGAATGAAAGAGAGGGTGAATTCTTAAAACGGGAGATTAATAATTTACCTGTGGACAAATTATTAACCTGTGAATGGAGCCTTGTCTTTTCTTGAGGCAACCCTGAGGCAGTATACTAATGCTCATTGTACTGTATTCATTGTATCTGTATTCATTGTTTTCTTTTAGCTATTTCATTTTCAGTTGTTGTCTCAAACCATTTGGAAAACAAGATGTTTTATCTAGGACCATTTTTTGGAATTGATATGATGGTCTGGATTGTAGGGAGAGTAACAGCAGCAGCAGGGATAGTGCCAGCTTTGGGAAATTAAGATAGCATCCAGCAGGGATTTTCAAGCACAGATTCAACCACAAAGACCAGGGAAGGAAACCGCTCAGGGATTTCACCATGAGGCCAGTGGTGACTTTAAACCAGTAACGAAGTTTAATGTCTGTGATATGAGATAATGGAGGATGGATCAACAACATTGTAATTACACCACAAAACTAACAGAAATTACAGAGTGAAAAGAAGGAAGCCTGTACAGAATAGGCAGTAAGGCACTAAAGTAATACTGCAAAAAAAAATTGGCAAAGAAATTAACTTTTTGTCCTGAATATAAAGTGTTATGTTTGCCGCAAATCCAACACAACACATCACTATTTTTAAGCATGGTGGTGGCTGCATCATGTTGTGGGTATGCTTGTCATCGGCAAGGACTAGGGAGTTTTTTTTAGGATAAAGGTAACAGAATAGAGCTAAACACAGGCAAAATCAGTGTTTTCCAACAGGACAATTACCTGAACACTGGTGTAAAGTATTTAAGTAAAATAACTTTAAAGAACTACTTAAATCGTTTTTTGGGGTATCTTTACTTTACTATTTATATTTTTAACTACTTTTACTTCACTACATTCCTAAAGAAAATGATATACTTTTTACTCCATACATTTTCCTTGACACCCAAAAGTACTTTTTACATTTTGAATGCTTAGCAGGACAAGAAAATGGTCAAATTCATGCACGTATCAACAGAACATCCCTGATCATCTCTACTGCCTCTGATCTGGCTGACTCACTAAACACACATGCTTTGTCTATAAATTATGTCTGAATGTTGGAGTGGTGAGCCTGGCTATCTGTAAATAAAAAAAACAAGAAAATGGTGCCGTCTGGTTTGCTTAATATAAGGAATTTGAAATGATTTATACTTTGACTTTTGATACAAGTATATTTTAGACGACATTGAATGTTGTTAAGTGGCTCAGTTTTGACTTAATCAGCTTGAAAATATATGGCAAGACTCGGAAATGGCTGTCTACCAATGATCAAGAACCAACTTGACAGACCTTGAAAAATCTTTTAAGAATAATGGGCAAATATTGTACAATCCAGGTGAGCAAATCTCTTAGAGACTTACCCAGGAAGACTCACACCTGTAATCACTGCCAACTGGGATTCTAACATGTATTGGCTGAGGGTGTTGAATACTTATCTAATCAAGATACTGTATATTGGTATTTTATTTTCCATATATAAATCAAATAATTTTAGAAGTTTTTGTCCACTTTGACATTACTTTGTGTAGATCTTTCCAAATTGTGGAAAAAGTCAAGGGGTGTGGATAGTTTCTGAAGGCTCTGTACCTTCAACTTCCTTCAAACTGTAGGTTGACAGGTAGCCTAGTGGTGAGAGGTTGCTGGATCGAATCCCCGAGCCGACAAGGTGAAAACCTGTCTGTGTCCTTGAGCAAGGCACTTAACCCTAATTTGCTCCAGAGGCGGCATACTACTATGGCTGTCCCTGTAGGTAGGCCGTCATTGTAAATAAGAATTTGTTCTTAACTGACTTTCCTAGTTAAATAAAGGTTAAATAAATAAACTGCATGCAGAGACATAAAAATGGCATCCATGAGTTCATCTGACTACTGGGTAAGTAGAAAAAGGTCTTAATTGCTAAAATCTCAAATTATCCCTTTTAAGTAGCTAAAGTGTCATGTCCCCATGTTGTTTTCTCTCTTTCTCCTCTCCTCTCTATCGATTTCTCTTCTCCACTGGTTAGGGTGAGAGATGCAATTGCTGACAGTTGCAGATCAGTGAATTGTTCAGTGTAGATCTGTGAATCGTTCTATATAGATGTATGAATTGTTCAGTATGGATCAGTGAATCGTTTGTGTATGGGATATCCTGTAGCCAGCCTCATCGGTGTGTGCTAGATCACCAGAGAGATCTTTCTGCTCTGCTTGGTGAAACATCAGAACTCTAATTTCCCCACTAACACCACTAATTGAAGAGAAGAGCAGTTCTGCTCTGCCAGCTGGCACTGGGCTGGTTCCTCCCAGCAGTAGTGCATGCATTCCTCCATAGTGATTGGCGATGCATCACTGACAGTTCTACTGCTTGGTGTGACACTCTCTGTCTCTCTGTGTCTCTCTCTCTGTCTCTCTGTGTCTCTCTGTGTCTCTCTCTCTTGCTCTCTGTCATCACCACAGTGATATAACCCTCCTCAGGCCACTCTAACAGCCATATAGATACCGTAGATCTAAGGCTTTGTGTATTCAGCCAGCTAACAGTATCAGACAGGAAGAGTAGATTTAGCCTGCAGTGTGTTGAATGTTCCATCTGATCCCCCCCACAGACATCATCATTCTCATTGGTCATCTGTGCTGCTCTAACGATGACATCTAATATTCCTTAGATCTAAAGTTGATGTAATTTAATGTTCCATAGATAAACTGATGTGGTGTGTTAACCTATAGAGGCTGCTGTAGTTAGTAAAATAGTTCATATAATGTAACAACATGTATATAAGCCTAGTGAGGCGTACATCCTGACTGGATCAATCAGATACTAATGGGCTGGCCAGACACACACCGGCTGCTGCCAGCTAGCTCTGCTCTGAAGCAGGTGGACCTTGGGCTAATTGAAAACATGTCAATACTGGTTTGTGTGTGTGTGTGTGTGTACTCCTCAGTGGATACTCTGCTTGTGTGCATAGTTGTGTCTGTGTGCTGCTGGCTAATCCATCCCCCTATGTGTGTGTGTGTGTGTGGTCTAGTGGTAAATTGTGTATATCCGTTCATACTGTCCACATTAATAATTTGTTTGTCTTATGAATATTTGACTGGACATTCATTAATATGCACACACACACGGTCTCTAAAGGGCTGCTGCCACTCCCACATATACACACAAACAGACACACACACAGTCTTGTACAGTTAACCTTGTGGGGACATACAATTCAAATCCTATTTTCCCTAACCTTAACCCTAAACCCCCTAGAAATAGCATTTGACCTTGTGGGGACCAACAAAATGTCCCCAGTTGGTCACATTTTGTTTGGTTACTATTGTTGTGGGGACTTTGTTCCCCCACAAGAATAGTTAAACACGTCCACACACACACAGTAGCTGATTAGGTCGTCTGAGGTACTGCATCTCAACTTAAAACCACTAAATATTCAATCATGTGATTTACAATACACCCTGGTAAAAACAATACACCCTGGTAAAAACAATACACCCTGGTAAAAACAGTCTTCATGTAAAAGGGGTTCAGAGATGTGTGTGTGAGAGAGCGAGAGAGAAATATAGAGAGAAAATGACAGAGAAAAATCGTATTTTATTGGCGATTTAGAATATATATGTATTTGGTGTCAATACTGAATTCTGTTAGCTTCTGATAGTTCTAGATTTTCCTGACAATGTGTGTTTTTCTGTATTTTATGACTGATCGGCTCTGTGTTTCCAGGTAACATCTTGTTGGCTGAGAACCAGGCTGGAAGTAGTGGTCTCAGACCAGAAGCAGCAGCAGTCATGGTTTGGAGAGCAGGCCTTCTGCTCAGCATACTGCTAGCTACAGCCACACGCACCCTGTCTGCCAGCTTCCCAGAGGATAGTATACCCCTGGACATTGTCGACGCACACTGTGAGTACACACACACACAAAGACATATACACACACACACTGCGCGCGCACACACACACACACACACACACACACACAGGTTGGTCTCACTCACATGTTAGACAAGAGTCAAAGACAGCATGCATCATGTCTCAGTAAAATTTCATTTACAATAAACTTTTATGCTGCACCCTGTTGTCATGAATTATGTGTCCCATTCCTGCATGTATCAGTGAATAGTGTATGGATGGTGTACTGTAAGGTCTTCATAGTAATTTAATGTGCTGACTGATTAGACATATCAGTCAGCACATTAAAAATAAATCCTGTCCATCGTCAGCTTGGCATTAACTAGATTCCCTTCCTCTGTGATGTACACAGGAAATACAAAGACTGCTGGCTACCGTAACACACACACACACACAAGAGTTGTATAACTAACCTTGTGGGGACACACTTCAGTCCCATTCAAAATCCTATTTTCCCTAAACCTGACCTGAACCTAACCGTAACCCTAAAACTAACCCTAGATCCTAACACTAACACTAATTCTAACCTTAACCCTAAATCCCCTAGAAATACCATTTGGCCTTGTGGGGACCAACAAAATGTCCCCAGTTGGTCACATTTCTGTTAGTTTACTATTCTTGAAGGGACTTGTGGTCCCCATAAGTATAGTTAAACACGTCCACACACACACACACCACCGTGCTGTATCAGCAGCCTGCATTACATTACTGAGAGATTTCTATAAAGCTGTAACACACGACATGTTTACGCTTAATCAATAACCTGATTTGTTATGGACCTCAGAGAGCCAGAGAAATGCTGTGTGTGTGTGTGTGTGTGTGTGTGGCACTCTGAAAGCTTACGTGTGTGATCTAGGGTTGCACATTTTGGGGAATATTCAAAGGTGGAAACTTTCCGTGGGAATATATGGGAATTAATGGGAATATATGGGAATTAATGAAAATATTTGCAAATTAATATTAATGTTGGGGTGTTAGGACCTAGTTTAACAATTATGCATTATGTGAGTAACTGGTCCGTAATCACTCATTCACTCAGGACTTATTTATTTATTCATTCAGGTCTGTATATACATACTCATGTACAGTTGTTATATCATATCACGTGCAATATTGCAAGTAATTCTTGGACTTAACTTACGTAGTCATTCACTCAGGAATGCATATTAGTATCCTGTCAGTTGTATCTTTTTTCATTGCTTTTAGTATATCGAATGTGCAATACGTGCAGTTGTCTGTAATTAAACCCTGCGCACTAAGGACTGTATTTTAAGGGAATTACTATTATTTCCCTAAATGATATCATACACACATTTAGCTATTTAAGTATCTCTTCCTGTCATTTACCTGTACAGTTAATGTAACCATGCAAATATTCACTTACCTGTAAATATAACTGTATATTTACCTGTACAGCTAATTTAACCATGCAAAATATTCACTTACCTGTTCATTTAACCAGTATGTCTATTAAGTAAACTATTATTACCCTCACTCATATCATATGCATTTTTAGCTATTTAAGTATTTCTCTGCCATCGACCTGTATATTATAGTTATAGGCTTATAGCTTTTTTGCAATCCAGACATCTTGTATTTCTATACTTTTTCATACTGCCGCTCTCTGTATCATGTTTCGTGTATCTGTCTTTTGTGTATTTTCGTTCTGGCATTTGCACCTGCCCTATGTTTTGTTGTAGCTGCTTGACAAAGAAATTTCCCCCTCAGGGATCAATAAAGTATCTATCTATCTATCTATCTATCTATACCATTTAAATTAAGATGTTTTTTGCATTGGATATATTTACCATATCATATGGAGACAGAAACATAAACCTTTTACCTTATCATAAGTAGACATAATTGCAAATGATTCAATCCTTCCAATAGAAGTAAAAAATACTATTTAGTTACGAATTTAACTTTAATTAAATGAGTTGACTCTTCACATGGGATGATTTCACTGAACAACAAAAGAAAGGGAATATTGAATGATCCACCACATCTCCCAAAAACGTTTTCAACATACATCTGTAAAATGAGTCTAGATACTGAAGTTTTGGTTGTCTTCCTCTCAGGCTTCCATGTCTTCTCCCTGGACCTCGTCAATGTCCACCTCTTGAACATCAGACTCTCAAGGCCTCATCGTCACTTTCCAACCTTGTTGAAGTGTGTGTGTGTGTGTTCCCAAACAAGGACCAGTTGTGCTCTGAAGTGGCTGATGTTGGTGGGATTTGGAGAATGATGGAGGCAACAAGGGAAAGAGCCTCAGATCCACAAAGTCCCTTCCACCAGGTGGCTGATGAGATATGTTGGCACGACTGCCATATTGCATCTCCATCGCAAAAAGCCCTTGCTTGGAAGTGTACTTCGCCAGACTGCCAAGAACCTTGCCCTCATCCAGGCCAAGGTGGCGAGACACGGTAGTGATGACACCATAGGCCTTGTTGATCTCTGCACCAGACAGGATGCTCTTGCCAGCATACTTGAGGTCCAACATGTACTCTGTGGCGTGTATGGGCTTCAGGCAGAAGTATTCACGCTTTTTGATGTATTTCAGAACTGCAGTTTCTTCTGCTTGGAGCAACAGTGAAGTGGGCAGGGCAGTACGGATTTCTTCTCTTACATCTGCAAGCAGAGTCTGAACATCAGACAGGATGGCATTGCCTCCCTCAATCCGTGCAATGGCTACTGCTATACGTTTCAGGTTGCTTACCACTCTATCCCAAAATAAATCATCCAGAAGGATCCTCTTGATGGGGCTGTCCATGTCGGCAGACTGTGATATGGCCATTTCTTGGAGAGAATCCTTCCCCTCCAGGAGACTTTCAAACATCATGACAACACCACCCCAACGGGTGTTGCTGGCTGGCTTCAATGTGGTACTCTTATTCTTCTCACTTGGTGAGGTAGATTGCTGCTATAACTTGATGACCCTTCACATACATTAACATTTCCTTGGCTCTCTTATAGAGTGTATCCATTGTTTTCAGTGCCATGATGTCCTTGATGAGCAGATCCAATGCATGAGCAGCACAGCCAAGGGGTGTGATGTGAGGGTAGGACTCCTCTACTTTAGACCAAGCAGCCTTCGTGTTCGCAGCATTGTCTGTCACCAGTGCAAATATCTTCTGTGGTCCAAGGTCATTGATGACTGCCTTCAGCTCTTCTGCAATGTAGAGACTGGTGTGTCTGTTGTCCCTTGTGTCTGTGCTCTTGTAGAATACTGGTTGAGGGGTGGAGATGATGTAGTTAATTATTCCTTTCCCACCAACATTCAACCACCCATCAGAGATGATTGCAATACAGTCTGCTTTCTCTATGATTTGCTTGACCTTCAGTTGAACTCTGTTGAACTCTGCATCCAGCAAATGAGTAGATAAAGCATGTCTGGTTGGAGAGGTGTATGCTGGGCAAAGAACATTCAGAAATATCTTCCAATACACATTGCCTGTGAGCATCAGAGGTGAACCAGTTGAATACACAGCTTGAGCAAGACATTCATCAGCATTTCTCTGACTACGTTCCTCCATTGAGTCAAAAAATCTGATTCCAGGAGGACCATGAGCTGTTGCTATCGATAAGGTGTCTGATTCATAATTTTCACCTCAAATAGAAGTAGAGGGACTTTTGTCAGAGGTTACTTGTTGTGAGTGCTGAGGGAACTTTATACCCTTGGCCAGATGATTCTGCATCTTTGTTGCATTCTTCACATATGATTTGGCACAGTATTAGCAAATGTACAAAGATTTTCCTTCTACATTAGCTGCAGTGAAATTCCTGCACACATCAGAAAGTTCCCGTGGCATTTTCCGGTAAAGATTTAGAAGAAAACGAGTAAAAATACAAAAGAAAAAAACCCAAATACAATTCCATGTACAGATAAATAGTTAAGCAGTTAGATTAAACCACTCCTTTGTAAAATAAATGTTTTAAAATGGAACATGTATGAAAACAGGTGAGTTAACACTCCTCAGTTAGCAGGCTCAAGCAAGCTAAACCCCACATGGTAGCAAAAACGAACTAGCATAAATTGTTAAGTTAGAAATGATTTAAACACACTATGCTGTAGGCTACTAATTAACAAATCATGTATGTCATATAAAGTATATTCACCCCACCCAGTATTGTAATCAAAACTTACCAGAAAGCATGTAGTCCTTGGCTCAGACAGTTTAGTAGTGTGGGCTCAATAGCATCTCAATAGTGTGCAAGATCTTGAGAATCAGCTGTACATGTGATGGAAGAGTGCACTGTACATGTGATGGAAGAGTGCACTGCACATGTGATGGAAGAATGTACTGCACAGGCAGAGGGTTGCAACTCCATTGAATTGGGGATAGTTTAACCAAAATAGAATTGCCTAGAATTGCCTTATGTGTATCCCACAAAAAAGGTTCACTGTTATAAACTAACTTATTTTGATGAATTTAAGCAACATTCCAGGGCTTAACTTCCGACCCTATGCAAACCTTGTGTGATCTCTGACTAAGGTGTGTATGTGTGTTTCAGTCTCGCGGCAGTACCCAGTGTTCCGAGGTCGTCTGTTGGGGAATGAGTCACAGCACAGACTGGACTTCCAACTGATGACCAAGATACAGGATACACTGTTCATCGCTGGCAGAGACCAGGTGTATCTAGTGAGTCTCCGAGAATCCTACAGGAATGAGATCATTCCCTACAGGGTAAGTCTGTCTGTCTTTGAGACTGTCTTTGAGACTGTCTGTTTGTCTGTCTGTCTAACCACACACAAGTCCTCTGTTACACACAAGTCCTCTGTAGAAAACAGTACCTTATCAATCACACAATTAACAGGCTTTAAATGAGAGAGGAAATGGGTCTTCCTATAAATAAAGTGTGACATTGGGATCAAAATGTCAAAATGGTTTGAGACTAAAATATAAAGGTTTTTCATGCAGTTCCACATGTGTAAATATATTGGATGCATGCATGGCGATTTTTCTATAGCTTATGTGGCTTACGCAGGGATACATAATAAAGCCATGAATCACCATCACTGTTTTTATAATGAGAAAGTGACCAAAAAACAGGTTCTTTATTTAATGGAAGAATTTGTATGGGAAGCCAACAGATGTTGTCGTCTTCATAATAACCACACATGGTTTTATCGCAAGAGTAGCGTAACACCCTTCAATTGAAGCGCCGGGAAACAAACTCTCTCAAAAACAGATCAACATTTTAATCACAGATAATTATAAGGGAGCAGGAGCACTTATACATGGGCTACAATTAATTATAAGGACTTGTCAAGCACCAAATTGAGGAAATGTCTGATTTTCAAGGTAGGCTTATTCCAGTTCTTGAATTTCTGAGCTCCACATTTAAGTTCAAGTAGGCTACTTCAAGCCCCTTGTATTGTTTAAAATTGCAGGTATAACATGGAAATTTTTTTGTCATGTTATTTCATTACCAAATCATATTGTGAATAAGCCCACTACACTATCTAATTTGATGTCATTATATCCAGAATAATTCATAGGAATAGCATTGGGTGTTGTGCATAACTACACACAGTAGACTGTGTCCAATCAGTGGCACAAAAAAATATGAAAACATGAACTCATTACCTTCTTGTTTGCTGTAGCTCAAGCAGACAACAACAAATGATCAACATCAATTTGCTAGATCCAATGTGGATCCAGGAACCACTGTCTTTGCCGGTGTAACGAATGAGACACCAAAATATTCTTGACATTTCTCACAAACACCTTTTTTTCCAGCACTCGGGCTGTTGTTGCATCGCATGCGCTATCACGACAGCTGTTCATTCGTCACTTGACTGTCATTCAGAAAATTCCTTCCTGGATCAGATGATAATGTGTATTATGCATAATTATTGAAGAACCACGTTAATGACAATATCAATTTAGATTTTAAGTATCGAGGTAAGGTGACTATTTTGGTTAGCAGCATACGATTTTGCAATAGCATACATCATTTTGGATTTGTGTGCCCATAAAAACAGTTTTCACCCCGTAACATAAGGAGACACAAAATGTTACTTAGTTACACTGCATTTCTGAGATCTCTATACAAAACTAGATCAAGGATTCTTACAGCGTTCAAGTTCAATGTCTAACTTAACTGATTAATGCTTAATATATGATATAATGACACTTACACTGCCATAAATTAAAGGACAGAAAAGTAATGTTTTATGTAACCCGATTTTGAACAAATCCGTCAAGACGCCAACCATGATAATGGGTTAAACAGGTTTTAAATCAACTCGTGAATGTAGCTATGATCCTGGTTGACATGAAACAAATTGGTAGATTATTATCAATGACTTATCAACAGCTGTAACAAGTTGTCCAGTGTAGGAAATCCCAAATACTAAAGTGTATGTGTGTGCTTGCCTCAATGGGTGTGTGTTTCTAAATGTGTGTGTTTCTAAATGTGTGTGTGTGTGTGTGTGTGTTCATGTTTACAGAAGTTAACATGGAGGTCAGGCGAGGCAGACAGAAAGAACTGTGCCATGAAGGGGAAACACAGAGTAAGACTTTACTATAATTATTATTTGACTATGTTTCTATAATTACTATACACTGACTTTCTACTGTCTACTATAGACTCTCTCTACTCTATGTCTTATATCATTTATAGCTACAGGCTATAGCTACCATTATAGCTGCTGGCTATAGCTGCCATTATAGCTGCTGGCTATAGCTGCCATTATAGCTGCTGGCTATAGCTGCCATTATAGCTGCTGGCTATAGCTGCCATTATAGCTGCTGGCTATAGCTGCCATTATAGCTGCTGGCTATAGCTGCCATTATAGCTGCTGGCTATAGCTGCCATTATAGCTGCTGGCTATAGCTGCCATTATAGCTGCCGGCTATAGCTGCCATTATAGCTGCCGGCTATAGCTGCCATTATAGCTGCCGGCTATAGCTGCCATTATAGCTGCCATTATAGCTGCCGGCTATAGCTGCCATTATAGCTGCCGGCTATAGCTGCCATTATAGCTGCCGGCTATAGCTGCCATTATAGCTGCCGGCTATAGCTGCCATTATAGCTGCCGGCTATAGCTGCCATTATAGCTGCCGGCTATAGCTGCCATTATAGCTGCCGGCTATAGCTGCCATTATAGCTGCTGGCTATAGCTGCCATTATAGCTGCCATTATAGCTGCCG
Source organism: Thymallus thymallus (assembly GCA_023634145.1). Taxonomy (NCBI): domain Eukaryota; kingdom Metazoa; phylum Chordata; class Actinopteri; order Salmoniformes; family Salmonidae; genus Thymallus; species Thymallus thymallus. The sequence goes on along the minus strand of CM042380.1, from coordinate 10,220,698 downwards.
GCTATAGCTGCCATTATAGCTGCCATTATAGCTGCTGGCTGTAGCTACTGGCTATAGCTGCCATTATAGCTTCTGGCTGTAGCTACTGGCTATGGCTGCCATTATAGCTGCTGGCTATGGCAGCTATAGCCAGCAGCTATAATGGCAGCTATAGCCAGCAGCTATAATGGCAGCTATAGCCAGCAGCTATAATGGCAGCTATAGCCAGCAGCTATAATGGCAGCTATTATAGCTTCTGGCTGTAGCTACTGGCTATAGCTGCCATTATAGATGCTGGCTATAGTTATCATTATAGCTACTGGCTATAGCTACCATTATAGATGCTGGTAATAGCTACCATTATAGCTACTGGCTATAGATACCATTTATAGCTACGGTCTATAACTACCATTATAGCTAAACAGTTTAGCAGGCGTCCTTGTAAAATTCTCTCTCTCTCCTCTCCTCTCTCCCTCTTCCAGGATGAGTGTCATAATTACATCAAGGTTCTGGTTCCCAGAAATGATGACCTGGTCTTCATCTGTGGAACTAACGGCTTCAACCCCATGTGCCGATACTACAGGGTAAGACAACAGCAGTGTGTGTGTGTGTGTGTGTGTGTGTGAGAAACGTGTTCTCCTGCTCTGCATCGATAAGCACCAATTATTTACTATGTCGTCTGTGCGTCTTTGTTAACGGTGTGCGTATGTGTCTGTGTGTGCAGCTAGATAACCTGGAGTTTGACGGGGAGGAAATCAGCGGACTGGCACGATGCCCGTTTGATGCCAAGCAGACCAACGTCGCTCTGTTCGCTGGTATGACCACACACACACACACACACTGTGGCCATAGCAACTAGGATTCATAAGGTGTCACATTGTCAGTGTGTAAACAAACAGTTTGAACCAGGGCGACATGTCCAGTATGACAGATTGGAATGTGTTTGTCTGACCTGTGTGTGTGTGTGTGTGTGTGTGTGTGTATGTTGTTTCAGACGGGAAGCTGTACTCGGCGACAGTTGCTGACTTCCTGGCGAGTGATGCAGTGATCTACCGTAGTATGGGTGACGGCTCGGCCCTCAGGACCATCAAATACGACTCCAAATGGCTGAAAGGTAAACACAGCTGTGTGTATGTGTGTTTGTGTGAGAGTGCTGTGGTAGCAGACTCTGTCCATATCTCTGTCCTGTCAAGACGTCCTGTAGCTCTGCTCTTTTCAGACTATCTAGGTCAACTCTGTCACACACAGCTATTACAGGAACACTAAAATATTCAGAATGGAGAGAGAGAGAAGAAGAGGGGAGGAGAACAGAGCGAGAGATGGAGAGATTTGAAGGGAGGACAGAGAAAGAGGTACAAGTAGAAATAGAGAGAGAGAAGAAAGAAACCTCTGCCCCCTCTCTCTTACAGAGCCCCATTTCCTGCATGCAGTGGATTATGGGAACTACGTCTACTTCTTCTACAGCGAAATCGCAGCGGAACACAACAACCTGGGCAAGGTAGGACACACGCACAGTTTACTAGACAACATTGTGTGTTATAAATATGTATGTATTATAAATAGTAAACACTATATTACCAGACAACAGATAGTGTTGTAGAAAAGTACTGAGTACAGCAGAATGTGTAAAGTGTAGTTTGGTGGTAATGGATGTTTTCTGCAGTTATTAGTATGCTTTAGCTGCCGCATGCCTCAGATTTACCCATGATGCATCATTTAGAGAATGGGCGTCCAGGCTGAAACGGCGGGCTGATTAATATTTTAGCGCTACTAATGCTGGGGTGTGTTTGTGTATGTCCCTGTGTGTGCGTGGCGTGCGGTGTGTGTGTGTCAATGCTGATGGGCCTGGGATGACACCTGGGCAGATGGAGCTTTGCACTGGTCAATTATTAAAGCTGTTTCTGCTGACTGCTTCACACGCTTCATTTAAACCACAATACTCCATTACCCAGACCTCTACTCCTAGTACCCCACAGTCCATTACCCAGACCTCTACCCCTAGTACCCCACAGTCCATTACCCAGACCTCTACCCCTAGTACCCCACAGTCCATTACCCAGACCTCTACCCCTAGTACCCCACAGTCCATTACCCAGACCTCTACCCCTAGTACCCCACAGTCCATTACCCAGACCTCTACCCCTAGTACCCCAGAGTCCATTACCCAGACCTCTACCCCTAGTCTCCTACAGCCCAAGAGCTCTCATCTCAGCTCCAGTGCCCCAGCCCTGTCCTATAGCCCAGCACGTGACTTTATACCCTTAGACTTCTACCCGGTCCTAGCCTAATTTACTGCAATACTGTAAAACCCATAACTCAGGTGTGTGTGAGGCGTGTGTCCAATTGGAGCGCTTCAAACCCATTTCCTCTCTCACACAGGGTCCTGGATAAGCGTGTGTGTGCGCCCGCGCGTGTGTAAGAATCAGTGTGCGTCACACTGTGAGGAAGATGTGTTATTTAGAGGGTGGAAGTGTTTTAGTGATGCTGATTCCAATCTTACTTTCTCTCTCTCTCCCTTGCTCCCGCTCTCCACTCCAGGCGGTCTACTCCAGAGTGGCTCGTATCTGTAAGAATGACGTAGGTGGTTCCCAGCGTGTGTTGGAGAAACACTGGACGTCCTTTGTCAAAGCCAGACTCAACTGTTCAGTTCCTGGAGAATCCTTCTTCTACTTCGATGTTCTACAGTCCATCACTGACATCATCAACATCAACGGAGTTCCTTCTGTGGTGGGAGTCTTCACTACACAGATGAACAGGTAAGGATGGACACACTGAGTGTACATCCCAAATGGCACCCTATTCCCTGTATAGTGCATTACTTTTGACCAGCGATCATGGGGCTCTGGTCAAAAGTGGTGCACTATACAGGAATAGGGCGACATTTGGGATACACTCTGTAATATTTGTGTAACAGATGTGTTATTGTGTATCTCTTGTGGTGTGTTTTCTCCATATCTAGTTAATAGTAGTTGTAACAGTGTGTGGTTGTGTTCCTCTCTTCAGTATCCCAGGGTCTGCAGTGTGTGCATTCTCCATGGATGACATAGAGAAGGTGTTCAGAGGACGATTTAAAGAACAGAAAACACCTGACTCTGTCTGGACCGCCTTCCCAGAGGAGAGACTGCCCAAACCCAGGTATGTATCTTTACCCTAACCCAAACCCTAACCCAGGTATGTACCTGTCCTTTACCCTAAATGTCAGTATGTCAGTCTCTAACCATGCAGCTCTGTGGACTATAATCTGGATTGTTACCACAATAATGAGCAGCTCTGTGGACTTTGTGTGGGACCAGAGAGCTGAAGTGTGTGTGTGTGTGTGTGTGTGTGTGAATGGTCCTATGCAGGTTAAATATGCAACGTGTCTAATTATCTAGATTAATTATTTACTGCAAATAACCACTAGCTGTGTGTGTGTGCGTATGTGTCTCTCTTGTTAAAGTGAGTTTATCTCAATGCGACCAAAACTCAAGGTTATAGTGACAATAAAGCCCTACCCTGCGCAGCATCATAAACTGAAGGGAGGGGTCATGTACCTGTTGTGCAGGCTGACATATACTTACTGAGACATACTGGGCTTGGGTCAGGGTTAGAGGTAGTGTTAGACACTGACATACTGTAGGTATAGTACCTGAGATTGGGTTAGATAGATAGATAGATAGATAGATAGATAGATAGATAGATAGATAGATAGATAGATAGATAGATAGATAGATAGATAGATAGATAGATAGATAGATAGATAGATAGATAGATAGATAGATAGATAGATAGATAGATAGATAGATAGATAGATAGATAGATAGATAGATAGATAGATAGATAGGTACTTTATTGCTCCCCCGGGGGGGAAATTTCATTGTCAAGCAGCTACAACAAAACACAGGGCAGGTGCAAAATGCCACAACGAAAGTACACAAAAGACAGATACACGGTACATTATACATATAGCGGCAGTATGAAAAAGTATAGAAATACACGATATCTGGAGTGCAAAAAAAAGCTATAAAAAGACATTGCATAGTATGGGTGGTTGGCTGAATATGTACACTATACATTGGTGGATGTTGGATGGTTAACTATACTATACAGGTCGATGGCAGAGAAATACTTCAGTAGCTAAAAATGCGTATGATATGAGCGAGGGAAAGAGGATGGGTTAGACACTGACATACTGTAGGTATAGTACCTGAGATTGGGTTAGGGAAAGAGGATGGGTTAGACACTGACATACTGTAGGTATAGTACCTGAGATTGGGTTAGGGAAAGAGGATGGGTTAGACACTAACATAATAGAGCCAGCTTTATTAGGGTGAAGGTAGCTGGGCTTTAGGCAGGGTGATGGTAGCTGGGCTCATGTGTGACCTGTGTTGACCTTTGACACCTCTCTGGACCTATGTCTCCAGGCCAGGTTGCTGTGCAGGTCATGGCCAGGCTGAGTCCTATAAGACCTCTATAGAGTTCCCTGATGAGACTCTCCTCTTCATCAAGTCCCACCCCCTCATGGACGCCTCCGTGCCTAACATAGGAGACGAGCCCTGGTTCACCAAGACACGCGTCAGGTAAGGACGCACAAACAAACAAACACACACCGTAAGAGTTGCTTGAGTGATCTGAATACCCGGGTTACAGTAAGACAAACACATCATTATTGTGTAAGGACAAGCGATTGGTTTCATACACTAAACAAAAATAAATCAAAATGCACATTTGTAGATCAACAGGAGGGCCTTTAAATACTGGCTTGATAATTCCTACTGAAGTCTGACTGTCCTCCCGCTTTGTCCCGGTCTCTCTAGGTACAGGCTGACAGCCCTGGCTGTGGACAATGCGGCTGGTCCCCATGGTAACTACACGGTTCTGTTTATTGGTTCAGAGGCGGGCGTGGTGCTGAAGGTTCTAGCCAAGACTTCCCCTCTGTCCCTCAACGAGAGCATCCTATTGGAGGAGATTGACCTGTTCAACAGAGCCAAGTATGAAACACTCACTACACCTCTCTCTCTCTCTCTCTCTCTCTCTCCCCGTCTCCCTCTCTCTTCCCCTCTCTCTCTCTTCCCGTCTCTCTCTCTCCTCTGTCTCTCGTTCTCTCCTGTCAGTAAGGTTATCAAGGCTAAACAGTACCACTGTGATGACATCTGGAGAGTGAAACAGTAGACAGGCCTATCTGATAAACAACTGATCAAGTAACCTGTAATCTGATTTCTGACTCTCCTCTCTATCTCCCCCCTCCACCACCCTCCCCCCTCTCCCCTACTCCCTCTCCTCTCCAAACCCCTTTCATCCCTCTCCTCCCCCCTTCTATTTCTCTCCCAACCCCTCTCCTCCCTCTCTCTCTTTCTCTCCCAACCCTTTCTCTCTCTCCCAGGTGTCTGTCTAACAGTGAGGATGACAGGCGTATTTTGTCGCTCCATGTTGACAGAGACACACACAGTGTGTACGTAGCTTTTTCCAGCTGTGTGGTCCGCATGCCTCTCAGCCGCTGTGAGCGACACACTACCTGCCACAAGTGAGTCGACACACTCCGACTCCAACACAGACACAGACACGTGCACACACTCCAAGGTATCTTTATGCTGTTCCTGGTCACAGGTTGTAGGTTTATTGTTGTGTTCTTCATTAAATATTCAGCCAGACAGAGTTTAACTGGTGCTGCCTATTTAACCCTGTATGGTGAACTGTATATTTACCAATATATGTTAACCCTGTGTTGTGTTTCTCCCTCAGGTCTTGTATAGCGTCCAGGGACCCCTACTGTGGCTGGATGCCTCATGGAGCCTGTGAGAGGATCCTGCCTGGAGTTCTGTGAGTATCAAATATTACAATACTAAATAGTATGGATACTCAGGCCTCTAGAATGTGACCAATTTGGTCACATATGGAACAAAATATTTTGCTGTGCAACCTTGAGTTTTAATTAGTTTTTATTTATTTTTAATAATAATGTTTGTAATGATGAGGCTTCGCTGTACTGTTGTCTCGTTTTTAGCACATACAGTTCAAAAGATCTGACGCATATTACTGGTGCAACATTTTTTGGGCCGTTCTAAAACATTTGTTTTACACCTTGTTCAGTCGTGTTTATTAGCTCATTAGCTAGCTAGCTAACAACCTGGTAACTGTAACCAGAATATCCAAACATTTGGAGGCACCGGAAGAAAGAAAAGGGGATAGCTTCTTCCGGAGATCAATGATCAATGAATGAATGGTACAAGCATTTCGCTACACCCGCAATAACATCTGCTAAATATGTGTATGCGACCAATATATATATTTTTATTTGAACGAGAGATGCCATCCTCACAAACGCTCTTAATGCATCACAATACAAAAATAGTGCTTTTACATAATGTAGAAACCTTATATTCCACAAAATGAGATTTTAAATTCAATGACAGGTATTTGAATCAACACTTAGGTTTTTATAAATAACAAATGTATTTACAGGGTTACGTAATATTTTCTAGGGCACAACATGGGCTTCAGAAGTAGCTAGACTTCATATAGGATCAATCGATTTAAAAAATAGTATTTTCTGGTGCTCCTAACTTTTTAAAGGCGGGAGCACCAGTGCTACCAATTAAAAAATGTTAATGTAGAGCCCTGTGAGTATTAAATATTACAATACTACCACAGTACTAAGCTACAGTACATACTACAGAATTCAGGAAAAACTTGGTTAGGAAATGTTGGTTAGAGGGGTTTTGTTCTTGTGCTCTAATCTCTCTCCTCTCTCTCCCCCTCTCTTTCAGGTCTGGTTATGAGCAGGATGTAGAGTATGGGAACACGGTTCAACTGGGAGACTGCCATGGTGAGCCCCTCCCATTCATACCAACCCAGCTCTCTCTCTCTCTCTCTCACTCACTCACTCACTCACTCACTCACTCACTCACTCACTCACTCACTCACTCACTCACTCACTCACTCACTCACTCACACACCATCAGACTGCACAACCTACCAGTAACACCAGTAACCACACCATATCAACACACCAATCAGTAACCCTCCCTACATGGTTCTATGTTCAGTATTAACACACACATCTACTGTACATCCACATACTGTACACACCCAGGCCACCTGTTACTAACACTACCTACCTGGAGGGAAGAAACATATACATGCTCTACCAGTAGCAGTAATAACACAGTGCTGCTATAGGAGACACACCAGGCTGAACCATAGAACTAGAACAGGGGATCGAGGCCATACATAACTGCCGGTCCTCCAGTGTAGAGACGGACAAGGCTGGGAGCATTAGGCCTACTCAGCCAACCTGTCTGTCCTCCAGTGTAGAGACCGACAAGGCTGGGAGCATTAGGACTACTCAGCCAACCTGTCTGTCCTCCAGTGTAGAGACCGACAAGGCTGGGAGCATTAGGACTACTCAGCCAACCTGTCTGTCCTCCAGTGTAGAGACCGACAAGGCTGGGAGCATTAGGACTACTCAGCCAACCTGTCTGTCCTCCAGTGTAGAGACCGACAAGGCTGGGAGCATTAGGACTACTCAGCCAACCTGTCTGTCCTCCAGTGTAGAGACCGACAAGGCTGGGAGCATTAGGACTACTCAGCCAACCTGTCTGTCCTCCAGTGTAGAGACCGACAAGGCTGGGAGCATTAGGCCTACTCAGCCAACCTGTCTGTCCTCCAGTGTAGAGACCGACAAGGCTGGGAGCATTAGGACTACTCAGCCAACCTGTCTGTCCTTTAGCTTTTTATCGTTTGATTAAGAAGAACTACACTTTTAGTTATCAGGGCCTGACTTTGTTTTGGGACTTTACCTTTGGGTTCCTTTATACTGATTTCTTGTTCCTTTAATTGTTTTAGTGTTTTTGGCCACTACATCAGCGCCAGATTACAAATCATTTGGTGACCCGACCTCTGGTTAGTTGGATCTTTTACTCCGCTGGTTTCTTTCTTTCTTTCCTTGAGTTCAGCTTCTCCGAACCCCTCTCTCCTTCTTTCCGTCAATGCTGCTCAATCTTCATCTTCTTAACACACCTCTTCTTCTTCAATACCTTATTTCTATCTTCGTCTTCATCATCACCACCATCATCATCATCATCATCACAACAAACAACAACATCACCGGGTCACGTCAGAGATCTCCATCTCACCGCTGCACTGACACTTCTTTCTCACACATCACTTCCTGTTTACTTCCTGCATGCTCACTCAGCCCCTCCCTTTTCTGACATCATCACTGCTATGACATCATCACTGCTGTTTACCAAAGACCTTCTTAAGACAACTCTCACCCTTTTCCCCTTTCAAACTGTATCCTGTCGCAACAAAATTAATCTTACAACTGTACTTCTATTACTGGTAATGATAAATAAAATAGCTCTTGAATCAGAAAATGTTTATATTTATCATAAAACATAAAACCTATTATGTTGTGTAAACTAACCCATACGTGTGTACACATACCAACCCATGCCTACTAACCAGGATGTAAGCTAACAGCCTGCTGGCCTCATGTCTACACACCGTTTTAACACTTTGTTTGTCACCACAGACATGGAGTTGTCATCTACGTCAGTCACAGACCAGCCCAGTGTGCCCATACACCCCCCAGTACCCCCAGTACTCACCCCCACCCTGAGCCCGCATCCTGGGCTTGGTCCCGGGGAAGGGCCTGGGGCTGGTTCTCCAGACCTGTATGGCTCAGGGTTTGTGCAGCAGGATGACCCAGCCACCTCCCATTCACTAGAGTCACTCCCAGGGGGCCTAGAGGGTAAGGCCTAGCAGGGAGAGAGAGAACTGCTTCTACCACGCTGTATGGAACCCTGACTGTCCCATAGCTGCTACGGCATACACACAGATACTCATACATACAGACACACTTGATACACACAGATACTCATACATACAGACACACTTGATACACACAGATACTCATACATACAGACACACTTGATACACACAGATACTCATACATACAGACACACTTGATACACACAGATACTCATACATACAGACACACTTGATACACACAGATACTCATACATACAGACACACAGACAGGGGCAGTATTTGGGATCACCATCAGCTGATAGAGCAGATTACATTTTTCATTCCCTGATTGTTGTTATGATTTATATTTCATCCAACTTCATGTATTTTCATTTATTCATTGATTTATTGGCATGATTATAATGATTTTCTACATGGTGAAAATGTATTTTCTCCCTTCTGTACTTCTATATTCTTTCTTCAGACTCTTTTCTTTGGCCCTGGTTTCTCTCTCTGCCAGTACACCCTATAACCCTGGCTGTTACAGTTTAAGGGAATTAGGATCTTTAACCCTAGGAGCTTTAGAGCATGTCCCAGGCCTGTCCGTTAACCCCTCCTGCTTCAGGACTTCTCTCTGTCTCGTTCGTTCCTGCTCTGTGGATGACTAACTCTTCCATGTCTGTGGTTACTAACAAAGCTGCAGTCTAGAAACAGAACAGCCTCACCGAGGACAAACTACAATTCTCTTCCCTTTGACAATGCTGGAGAGTCAATGGTTCATCGTCTTTCTGATTTTGGGAGAACAAGTCTATCTGTCCTAGCTAGGAATGCACTAACCCTCCTTTTTATCTGGACAAATGTTTGACACTTGGTAGGGAAAAAGCAACACATCAATTCTTCAAACTAACATAACACTACTTCTTCTAGATTGGCTTACATCACCGGACTGGTTGTGGGATCCTAAGCATTTTCACCATGTATTTACAATTGAGAGTGGAAGCCAATCTGAATGGTTTTGGTAAAGTTAAAATCCCTGTTGGATAGAGGACAGAATACCTTAAGGGGAAAAGCAGAGAAACCATGCATGACTGAGTATCCACAAACACACACACAGCTGCTATAGAGTTGTGGTGTAAAGCATTGTGCTGTGATTGGCTGTGTCGGGGTGTTCGTTAACCAATGGGGTGTGTGACTTCAGGTGGGTGGGAGATCCAGGCGGGAGAGGCCGATCAGATGGTCCACATGAATATCCTGATCAGCTGTGTGTTGGCTGCCTTTCTCCTGGGGGCGCTAGTGGCAGGCCTGGTGGTCTTCTGCTACAGAGACTCCTTCGTCCGCCACAAGCCCCGGCACGCCCACAAAGACGCAGAGTCAGCACCCTCCTGCAGCGACTCCACCGGATCCTTCGCTAAACTCAACGGGCTCTTCGACAGTCCTGTCAAGGTAACCTGGAGACCTGAATATTTATGTTTATATTTATAAAAAAAGTAAGCTCCCTATACTTTCAACACAAGTTAAATCAAAACATGTTTACACCCTACGTAAAATGGCATTATAGAAAATAATGTAGGCCTATGGCATTGCAAAATCGAATGCTTCTAACCAAAAGAGTCAACTGGACGTTGAATACTGACTTGTATCATGGGAGACCTGCCTGAGCCTGATAGCCTGGTAGAGTAAGACTGAATATAGCCAGGTGGTCTGATAGCCTGGTGGATGGATTGGATGCACATTGGTGTTTAGCTGTAGGCTAGTTGTCTAGTGATATTGGAGACCATCTTGAGGGACGGCACAGAATAAACCAAAACCCCCTTGAACAACAGAGCAATGAGCGCTCTAAACAGCTGACTGACAAAAGCAAACCATGATGAATGAACAGATAAATCCAATGCATTGGAATAAAGGCTATTTTTATCAAGGGAACATGGCAAACAAATTACAAAAATGAAAAAGTACAAAGAAAAATCTGCGTTTTAAAAGAGTTTAGCTGATGCTAAAATTCAGTAGTGGGCAGTGTTGTGAACAGGGAGACGGTTTGTGCAGCCACGTAGAAATAAATGGTTGAAACCATGACAGAGAGGTGGGGGTGTTTTTGATTAATTTGTAAACTTTTATATTTTTATATTTAACACTAAAGCATACTGTATGTAGCACTGCATTTTAAAGAAATATGAGAATGGTTCAATTAGAATTATTTAGAGACCCCCCAACACACATTTATATATGTGTTGGCTGGAGGAACCAAATTAACAAAGCCCTCTCTTCTGTCCTCCTGTCCTGTCTTGTCTCTAGGAGTACCATCCTGGTCTGGACTGTCCCAAGCTGTACACTAACGTGCTGAGCAGTGGTAAAGACCTGACGCCTAACGGAGACACCAAGACCATGATCCTCCGGGACGGCTGTCAGCCCCCCGAGCTGGCCGCCCTGCCCACCCCAGAGTCTACCCCTGTGCTGCAGCAGAAAGGCCTGCAGCCAATCAGGAACCAGTGGGAGCGAGCCAATCACCACGGGAAGATCAACGGATCCAGGAAGAACTCCAACTCTACCTCCTCCTCCATCGCAAAGAGTCCCCAGTTCCACCCCAGTTCCCCCTCCCCTCCTCATCCCCAGCCTCACCTTGCGTTGGGACACTCCCACATCCCCAGCGCTGTCGTCCTTCCCAACGCCACGCACGAGTACCACAGTGGTTACCGTGGAAACCCGGCAGACGACGTCACGCCGCCTCGCACCCTGGACAGGAAGCCTCAGAACATGGAACACCTGCAGGCCACGCCCCCTCATTCTAAAGGAAGCAGGAAGGAGCAGAAGAGGTCGCTGGATGCCAGGAACACTCTGAATGACCTGCTGAAGCACCTGAACGACGCTAACACGGCTAACGCTAGCTCCAAGGCTATCCTCCAGGAGGGGGCCGACTCAGCGCCCCGACCCAGCAGACAACACCTGATGCTGGAGCCTCTTGGGGACATCACTGAGGTTCCCCCCAAGGTCCCCAGCCGAGAGGCCTCTCTCTACTCCCCGTCCTCCTCTTCCTCCCTGCCCAGGCACAGCCCCACCAAGAGGGTTGACGTCCCGCTGCCCTCCACCCCCAGCTCCCCCACAGGCAGCATGGGTATGGGAGGAAGCATGAGCGGTACCCTGGAGAGGAGGTACGGCTCTCATCACAGAAGCTCCTCCCACAGACACTCCCTCACCGCCACCTCTCCTAACGGGGTCAGTATGGGGGTGTCGTTGTCCCGCCAACACAGTATGAACAGAGGGGGGTACATGCCCCCCACCCCTCCCTCCAGACTGGATTCCCAAGGGGGGCTCCACTCCCCCCATCAACACCCCCACCCCCCCCCCCCTGTCCCGCCAGAGCAGCTACAGTGGGCACGGCTCGCTCCCCCGCCAGGGGCTTAAACGGACCCCGTCCCTAAAGCCTGACGTCCCCCTTAAACCCAACGCCTTCACCCCACAGACTCCTCAGATGAGGGTGGTCAACAAGTACAGCTACTAGGACACTATAGACACTATGGAGTGTACTACCAAGTGTACTAACTGGGACAGGGCAGGAACACTACTGAGTGTGCTCTAGGGTCAGACTGGTTGGGAGAAGGCTTAGGGAGGGAGTAGGACTGGGTGTGTGTGTGTGTGTGTGTGTGTGTGTGTCGGGGTGTGTTCCCCATGGAATGATAAACCCATTCATACCTTCACTCTAAAAAGGGAAAATCACACCAGTGGCCAAAGATGATGTGGAGTTCTGTGGTCTTGTCTTGTGGCTCCATGTTTCTCTCCATCTCACAACACACTGGTATGTCTCATCTAACGCTGACTCACTAACCCCAGCCCAGACCCAGGACATAAGGCAGGGTGGGGGTGGATGAGTTGTCTGTGGCTCTCCAGTATGTGTCGGGGTCCTGTAGGGGACTAGCGTTGCCCCCAGTGTGTAGCCTGGCCCAATGGTCCTGACTGCAGATGGTATTTGGTCTAACGCAGAGAACTACTTGAAGAATGGGTCTGATGTCTCACTGTCACTGAGCTCTGTCTGTCTGTGTCACAAATGGCACCCTATTCCCTTTGTTGTGAACTATTTTTGACCACGGCCCATAGGGCTGGTTGAATCTAGTGCACTATATGGGGAATAAGGGTGCCATTTGAGGAAAACCCTATGTCTTACCATAAATGTGAACTGGACTGAACTGAACTAGGGGGAGGAATACGATATTACTGTTTATCTTATCTGTCTGACTGATGGGGGAGAGCAGAGAGGAGACACACTAAACATAGTGTCCCTTTAGAGGTGTTTCTCTAAATTATAAAGACTGGGGAAGGAAGGAAGGAAGGAAGGAAGGAAGGAAGGAAGGAAGGAAGGAAGGAAGGAAGGAAGGAAGGAAGGAAGGAAGGAAGGAAGGAAGGAAGGCAACAGAGAGAACACCAGTGTGTGTCAGTTGGAGGGCAAAACCCAATGTGCAGCGAACACATACACACTTTGTTTGGGGAGGTGAAAGGCCTGGCTGCCTACGTACCCTAACAACGACCCTCTGTAACTCACTGGGATATCTACTAAACACGCTGCCGTTGGTTTATAATAAGTAATGTATGTTGCTATTGGTTTATGATGAGTGATGTATGTTGCTATTGGTTTATGATAAGTAATGTATGTTGAGTGTATTTTGTCCTCTTATGCGTCTGTATCCTACAGCTGTCGTTGTCTTCTTATGCGCGTGTGTGTGTGTGTGCGTGCGTGCGTGCGTGCGTGCGTGCATACATCCATGCAATTCAGTCCTCTACCATGTCAATAGAACAGGCTCCACATACATCAGAGTCCTCTATCTCTCTGGTGGTGGAATAACACATAACGCACCTCACTTCTCCTGTCTCACACAGACACAGACTGCATGTAGTTTGGTGGAGATTGCAGAGACCTTTGCTCCAGTCTTTCAATGTAGCAGATTGGTATTTAGAAAATTTTAACCAAACCCACTTCAACAGGCAGGTGTTGGTTTGGTTTTTCTTTATTTTATTCAGAAATGAAAGATGTAAACATTTTATGTTCAAGGGGGCATTTTATGCAACATGTCTGTCTGTCTCACCTGCCAACTGCATGTCCGTCACTAGTGTTTGTTTCTGTGCTCCTGTGGGAGTTCATACACTGCTCTGTGTGGCAGTTGCCCCAAGGTACAGATGCAAGATCATCTTACCCTCTCTCTCAAATCTTAACCATTTAATTTCATTTTGGCTCTCTGGTGGCCATTTTGGTTCCAGAGGCAGTGTTGTGTGTGTGTGCAGTTTCCCAGTGAGTGACAAGTGTACAATCACACCAACATCTACCAATGTGTCCTACCGAGTCATGCTGGTAATGACAAGATACTGTACATATTATAAATATTAGTATACTTATTTTTAGGCCAGTTAACCCCAATCTGTGCATTGTGTGCCTTATTCAACGAATGATCGATATACAGTAATATTGAGGAAAAAAAGTGGTTTAGTGCTGAATATTGTGTTCTGCATTTTTATTTTTATTTATCTACCAAACTGCAGTTATTTAGATTCTAGAACTAAGAGCCGGTTTAGACGCCAACATTCCATTAAAGAATGCAGGCTGAAGCAAAGCATGCTGGGATTACAGTGTCTGTATATGAAATCATGAAGAAGAAGGCTGCTGATGGACCAAGCTGAGGTTCCATGCAGTGAATGTATTATTATTGCATGGGGATGTAGACTGACTCTTCTCTTCTCTCTAAACGCTTTGCTGTGAAACACTCAGCTCAACATGGCACTTTACAGTCAATATACAGTAAACAGTCAATACAGTACTCAATCAACATCCAACCCGGTATTAAGGTAAACACTGGGTAATAATTGTAGATCAAAGATATGTATCTAATGTCTGTGGCTCCCGAGGGGCGCAGAGGTCTAAGGCACTGCATCTCAGTGCTAGAGGTGTCACTACAGATACCCTGGTTTGATTCCAGGCTGTATCACAACCAGCCGCGATTGGGAGTCCCATAGGGCGGCGCACAATTGGCTCAGCGTCGTCCGGGTTTGGCCGGTGTAGGCCGTCATTGTAAATAAGAATTTGTTCTTAACTGACTTGCCTGGTTAAATAAAATAGAGTGAGCAGTGGTCATGTGACCAGGACATGATGTATTGAACAGAGGGAAAACAGATTTGGGTACGATCTTACATTGAGAATGAGGTTCATGATTTGGGTACATTTACTTTATTTTGGGAATTAATTTGCAGTGACATCACCCTAACCATGCAGTGACACCACTTTAACCATGCAGTGACATCACCCTAACCATGCAGTGACACCGCCCTAAACATGCAGTGACACCACTCTAACCATGCAGTGACTTGGCCCTAACCTTGCAGTGACACCACTAGCCATGCAGTAAAATCAGATTTGGGTACGATCTTACATTGAGAATGAGGTTCATGATTTGGGTACATTTACTTTATTTCGGGAATTAATTTGTCTGCCTGTTTGGAACCCGAAGCCACCTTTTGTTTTAAAGAGATTGTATCAATTAAAGTCTTGGCTATCAGTTGTCCTCTGCAAACCAGTGTTTGGGCTCAGAGACAGACACACACACACACCCAACCCCTTCTGTTCCATTCCTCCAGACAGACAGGCTGTGCTCAGCTGTCTTGTACATTTACCATATTGACCAGGGTCTTTTGTGTTGCAATGTCAGTCTAAAGCCTTTCTACCCTCCTATCTATGCTCTCTGTGTGCAGATGAACCAGACTCGTTGACATTACCTTTCTAATACTGTTCTGATTGGACAGTAGACCTCCTGATGTTTGTTCAGAGTGTTTGTATATATGTTGGAACTGTGAATGTGTACATAATGATTGTCTTTTGTTTCAGAACTTTTTGTTGAAGTTTTTTTTAACACGGCATGTATAGTTGAAATAAAATATTACTGCACAGAATTCTGATTCTGAGCGATATCCTTGCTTTTTTATGATTCCCGGAAGACAGCGGATTAAACCAGTGACACTCTAATCCAGTTAGTGAGCACAAGATGCAGCGATCACTGATCTCACTATAGAAGTCAGATATCAACATACTGTTCATGTTCATCTGTAGTGATTTAGCAAAGCCACTCCTCAAGCTTTAGTTTCATGAGTGAAATCTTAACTGGGACACTGATGCCTATATTTATCCTAATTTGTTGCTGCTTCAACATATTCTACAGAAGAAGAACAGGCTATTTGCCTCCATGCACTCCTGCTATCATCACAAACCACTAGCTAACATCAAACACTATTTACACCTCTGCCAAACAATGTCCTGTTTTCCTCTGGCACTGAGTGAGCTACAAATCTACAGTTACACATGTAGGACAACGTTGTTTCAGAAATAGAAATTCAAATTGATTTGTTAAGATTTGGTGTTGCTAGCCAGGCTGTTTCTGCTTATGGTGGCCAATAAGTCGTTGTCTTGCCAATGGTATAATGTTGTGTTGTTGCATTTCCAAAGCAAAGTAGTGCTGTTGCATGCCTAGGCTTTAGGTTAGTGGGCTTACATGGTCTTGAGCTGTGCAGATGACCTTGGCTCGATTCCCTCTTGGTCACGACAGGGTGGGGTTGGTGATTGCCATCTGAGAGGAGACAAGACCTGTTGCAGAGCAGAGGGTATTTGTGTGTGTGTGTGGTCATGTGGGAAACTTTCCAGAGTGGTTTGTTGCTGTAGAGATTAATTCCCTCCCTGCTCTGGGCTTAAGATCTGAGCCTCAGCACTGTGCCAGTCACATTAACACACCGTACACACACTAACCCAGTACGGTCACAGTGATGAGATGAGATATGGAAGAGCGGACCAGGCCTGGGTGGGGGTATGAGTAGACCACTCTTACCCCACTTGATTCACTGAATGAACAATAATTATGCTGAAGAATGACATTCTCTGTCTTACAGACACACACTAACACACAATGGGGTTCTGCTTATCTATGTGTTTCATGGTGTTGTCATTACAGTGGCAGATGTAGTGCTACATATGTAACGGCTCCTCTATTTGCATGCTACACACACATCCCCCCCTCACTGTTAAGCTCTGATGTCAGACACACACACACTCATGCACACTGTAACACTGGGCCTGAAGGGCACCATGCATTCTCCTCTCAGTCACCACTACAGACAACATCAGATAAATACGACAGGCAGCATCACATAAACACTACAGTCAACATCACATAAACACTACAGTCAACATCACATAAACACTACAGACAACATCACATAAACACTACAGACAACATCACATAAACAGGGTACACACAACACATTCAGGACAGGATTCAATCTGAAACTAAAGGTAATTTCCAATTGAGCCGTCATCTACAGCGTTTACCCTGAATATGATCTATGCGAACGAGGCATCATTACCTTTAAAGGCCACATTGTCTTATAGAGCGCTCAGATTGAATCCCGGCTGAACATAAACAGGGTACTGACAACACATAATTAACATATACAGGGTACCGGGCTAGGAACCGGTACTGGCGCCACCGGGCTAGGAACCGGCACTAGCGCCACCGGGCTAGGAACCGGTACTGGTACTACCGAGCTGGGGAGGCACACCGGAGGTCTGGTGCGTGGGGCCAGCACTGGAGGCACCTGGCTGGGCGCACGCACTGGAGGTCGGGTGTGGGGAGCCGGGATGGGGATTACCGGGCGCTGGAGGTACCGGGCTGAGAACCGGCGTTGGAGCCTCGGGAAGAGAAGCCGACAGGCGTTCGGACCACATTTTCTTGTGGTCCTCGAAGTCAGCCTCGTCCTCCCTCGGGCTGGTTCCTGCTCCCGGGCTGGGAGGTCTTAGCACTAGCAAAGCCCTCCACCACCTCCCCTGTTCCTCCAGGGACCGGTCAAAAACACCCTCTGGCGGCCACCGGTCCTCCGCTGTGGGAGGTTGCAGACTCCCCCAGTCGTCCTCCCTCCTCCGCCGATCCCGGCTCTGCAGGAGCTCAACCAAGAGCCCCCACGTGTTGGGGATCAGGCGCACCTCGTCGCCTCGTCGTCATCGTCCGACACCTGGGCGTACTCCTGCTCCCATGAGTGTAGTGGCCGGGGCTCCTCCTCTTCATTCCCCCCCCAAAAAACTGTCTGGAGGTTCTTTGGGGCTCTAGGCTGGGCCTGCTTCTCCGACCGCCGACGTGGCCCCCGTCGACGTCCTTGCTCAGTCCCGTGGTGGTGGGTTTTTCTGTCACGATCGCTATGAGACAGGACCCGAGGTGCAGAGCTGTAGTGCGATAACATTCCTTTTATTAATAAGAAAACACAAAAATAACAAACGGCGAGACCATGAACTGGCGCGAACACACACAAAAACCCACAAACACAGGTGGGAAAACTGAACTTAAATAGACTCCCCAATTAGAGGCAATGCGGCACAGATGCCTCTAATTGGGGACTAATTCCAAAGCAAACATAGAGACTTCCAGAGAGGTCTCTGGACACTAAACTTGGAAAACATAAAGGTTTCCAGAGACCTCTCTGAACATAAATCCTTACAGTTAACATTGCCAAAGCAAGTGAAGTAAATAGTAAACACATTTTTTACAGTAAACTTTTTTACGGTCTCTCTCTCTGTCTCTCTCTCTCTCTGTTTCTCTCTCTCTCTCTCTAGATTATAACGCAGGTCCCATCTCCCCTGTCTCATCAGATGTCCAGGCTGAATAGACGAGGGCAGAGCAAAGTAAACACACAAGCTATTCTGTCCTCTCCTTCATTCATCCCTCCATCCCCACACCACACTACTCCTCTGAAGTCAAAGACACACACACACATGCACACACACACACACACACACACACACAAACACAGGAATAACTAGATTACAGTAATTGTAGTAAGTGGATTTAGTAAAGCGTGTTAACACACAGCTAGAGGAGCGAGAGAGAAGGAAATGCTGGCCTGGATGGTGGAGCTCCACAGCAACCCTTCAATGAGGAAAACTGTAGTAGAACCCGCGCCTTTTACCTACACTCTCTATGCTCCATGTAGTTCACCCATCATCTCTCTCTCTCTCTCTCTCTCTCTCTCTCTCTCTCTCTCTCTCTCTCTCTCTCTCTCTCTCTCTCTCTGATCTCCTCCAGACCTCCTTTGGAGATTGAAAGTAGCAATTAAACAAAATAATCACTGTACTTATTCACTGTGCTCTCGTTCCAGCTCCCCGCCTCTCTTCTTAAGAGCAGTGGATGAAAACCTACAGTTAGGGGCTGTAGTTATGGAAAGGTGTGTGAGAGGTTCTGTGTGTGATTTTCTTTGATAGTCTCTCTCACACACTTAGGTGCAGTCACACACACAGGCAAATGCGAACACACACACACACAGAAACATACAGAAAGGGTTCAACAGCCACTTAAAACCCCAATTATAATGACAGGGAGCTTAAATATCCCGGTCGGCCTGGCAGCAGCCTGGAGTTGAAAAGAGAAGATCTTCAGCAGTCATATGAGGAAGAAAGGCCTGGAGAATCTCTCTACTATACTATACACACTGCCATCTAAACTAATCCATATCCAACAGAACCCAATATGGAAGGTTAGCCTAGTTAGTGGCACACAGAGCTTTGAGGACACACTTAAAATACTACTGTGAGGAGATGAGAAAGAGAGAGAGGGTGGGAGAGAGAGAGAGAGAGAGAGAGGAACGGAAAGAGAGAGAGGGTGGGAGAGAGAGAGAGGGAGAGAGGGTGGGAGAGAGAGATAGATAGAGAGGAAGGGAAAGAGAGAGAAGGTGGGAGACAGAGAGATAGAGAGGAAGGGAAAGAGAGAGAGAGAGAGAGAGAGAGAGGTACAGGGGGGGGTGAGAGTGAGAGGGAAGGAGAGCGATGAGAGAGTGTGGGGATTTCTAAGGTGACTTTGATACTTTTAAGTCCTTTAAAATTATGATCAGTCGTACAGACAGTGAAGGTATGTATACATTAAAATGATGATCAGTCGTACAGACAGTGAAGGTACGTATACATTAAAATGATGATCAGTCGTACAGACAGTGAAGGTATGTATACATTAAAATGATGATCAGTCGTACAGACAGTGAAGGTACGTATACATTAAAATGATGATCAGTCGTACAGACAGTGAAGGTATGTATACATTAACAGTTCAAGAAAACAAAGTGGTGTGTCTATGTAAGGCCTTCTGCTGGTCTATCTCTTCAACAGAACCTCAGCCAGAGAGAAATGAATTACACATAGAAACAGGAGCCATTAGAGAATGTATAGAGCGAGAGAATGAGAGAAAGAGAGAAAGATAGACATAGAGATGGAGGGATGGAGAGAGAGGGGGGAGAGGGAGAGAGAGATTAGGTTCCATGAGTTTCTACAAAGAATTGTTCCAAAGGGGTTCTTCGGCTGTCCCCATTGGAGAACCCTTTTTGGTTCAAAGTATAACCCCTTTGGGTTCCATGTAGAACCCTCTGTGGGAAGGGGTCTACATCGAACCTACAAGGGTTCTACCTGGAACACAAATGGTTTCTACCTGGAACCAAAAAGGGTTCTTCAAAGGGCTCCCCTATGTGGACAGCCGAATAACCCTTTAAGGTTTTAGATAGCACCTTTTCTTTCTAAGAGTGTTGTAAAAGGTGTGTGCGGGCATGCGTATGAGTCAGGGCTGTCATAGGATTTTGGTATAAATTATTGACAGACTAGTGTGTTTATAAGGAATCTGCTGTAAGACGTATGACTCTGATTTCTCTATGATCACACATTTTTGATTATATTCCATGCATGGATGGTAAAGTAGAGAGAGAAAATATGGACAGATTTTGTTTAGGTACATACACAAAAAAGATTACCAATACACAATAAACATAGCTGGTTTGCTTATGGTTATCTATTGGCAGGCTACCTGGTTTGCTTATGGCTAGCTATTGGCAGGCTAGGTTTGCTTATGGCTAGCTGTTGGCAGGCTAGCTGGATTGCTTATGGCTAGCTATTGGCAGGCTATATTTGCTTATGGTTAGCTATTGGTAGGCTAGCTGGTTTTCTTATGGCTATTGGCAAGTTAGCTGGTTTGCTTATGGCTAGCTATTGGCAAGTTAGCTGGTTTGCTTATGGCTAGCTATTGGCAGACTAGCTGGTATGCTTATGACTAGCTATTGGAAGGCTAGCTGGTTTGCTGAGAGCTATCAGGAAGTCTGCCACGTCCTTTACCTGCTGAGGCCAGCACACTTCTGACAGACTACTGGAGGTTAATAGAGGGAAACCAAAAACCAAAAACAAAAACAAGCGGGCACATAAGGACATCCAGACAGGGAGATTGTCAAGGGACGTAACACTAACTATAGTGTCTCACAGATGAAAGGGGGGATACTAGTCAGTTGTACAACTGAATGCATTCATCTGAAATGTGTCTTCCACATTTAACCCAACCCCTCTGAATCAGAGAGGTGCGGGGGTCAGCCTTAATCTTCATCCACATCTTCTGCACCCGGGGAACAGTGGGTTAACTACCTTGCTCAGGGGCAGAACGACAGAGGTTTACCTTGTCAGCTCGGGGATTCGATCCACAAACCTTTCAGTTACTGGCCCAACACTCTAACCAGGGAGAGGGAGAGGATGAGACGAGTGGAGGGTGGGCAGGATTGAAGGGAGAGAAGAGGATGAGGGGAGAGGTGGATTGAGGTGTGAAGTGTAGAGAGGTGAGCCAGAGTTCTGTTTAATTTTCCTGTTACCTGTTACCTCCAATACCTGCAGCTAAACCTGCTTACCTGTCACCTGTCATCTGTTTGTTTGTGTGTGTGTGTGTGTGTGTGTGTGTGTGTGTGTGTGTGTGTGTGTGTGTGTGTGTGTGTGTGTGTGTGTGTGTGTGTGTGTGATGGGACAAGCAGCAGCATGCCTATCAGAGACAGTGAGTCAGCATACACCTGGGAAGAGGTGCGTGTGGGGAGGGAAGTGGGGAGGGAGGGAGGTGGGGAGGGAGGTGCAGGTGGGAATTGTGAAAGTCCCTCAGTGGGAGGTAGCCAGGCTAGTACGTTCCTTGACTCTGCTCACACACACACACTCACACACACACAGACACAGAGACACAGAGACACAGAGACACACAGACACATACAGACAAACAGACACAGAGACACAGACACAGAGACACATACAGACACAGAGACACACAGACAAAGACACAGACACATACAGACACACAGACACAGAGACACACAGACACATACACATACAGATACAGAGACACACAGACACATACAGACACAGAGACACACAGACACAAACAGACACAGAGACACATACACATACAGACACAGAGACACACAGACACAGATACATACATCCACAGAGACACACAGACACATACAGACACAGAGACACACAGACACAGAGACACACAGACACAGACACATACAGACACAGAGACACACAGACACAGAGACACACAGACACAGACACATACAGACACAGAGACATACAGCCACAGAGACACACAGACACATACAGACACAGAGACACACAGACACATACAGACACATACAGACACAGACACACAGACACATACACATACAGACACAGAGACACACAGACACAGAGACACACAGACACAGACACATACAGACACAGAGACACAGAGACACAGAGACACACAGACACACAGACACACAGACACACAGACACAGAGACACTGTTTTCCTCTAACTCCTTATTGATTCTCCCACAATGGAAACTGCAAAGGGCCACTAAGGAGTAGGTTGGTTCCTGGACTAAACCAGCCACAGAGTTTAATGCTTTATGTTTTATCACGCAACGTTCCCACAACACACACCCTGAACACACACCCTGAACACACACCCTCCCCCCAGGGCAGCAAGACCTGACAGATCTCCTCACCTGTGACGCTCTAAGCCCTGGGAAAGCCCCCGATGGCCTCAGGAACTGGCAACATACACACAGTTAGTTTACTGGTCATGTGGCAACACATCTGTATAATTGGAATGATGTAGCAATAAAATGTTCAGCCACATCTGAAGAGCAGCACCATGACACATCAAACCAGATCCAGACAACCAGACAGTAGTGATTATGATGAATACTGACTGAGTCCACAGCAGAACTGTCTATCCCTTCACTTCTGACATACACTATTTAGACATACATTATTTAGACATTCACTATTTAGACAAACACTATTTAGACATACACTATTCAGACATACACTATTCAGACATATACTATTCAGACATTCACTATTTAGACATACACTATTCAGACATACACTATTCAATCATACACTATTTAGACATACACTATTTAGACATACGCTATTTAGACACACACTATTTAGACATACACTATTCAGACATACACTATATAGACATACACTATATAGACATACACAATTCAGGCATACACTATTTAGACATACACTATTTAGACATACACTATTTAGACATACACTATTCAGGAATACACTATTCAGACATACACTATTCAGACATACACTATTTAGACATACACTATTTAGACATACACTATTTAGACATACACTATTCAGACATACACTATTCAATCATACACTATTTAGACATACACTATTTAGACACACACTATTTAGACATACACTATTCAGACATACACTATTCAGGCATACACTATTCAGACATACACTATTCAGACATACACTATTTAGACATACACTATTTAGACATACACTAGTGTATTTAGACATACACTATTCAGACATACTATTTAGACACACACTATTTAGACATACACTATTCAGACATACACTATTCAGACATACTATTTAGACACACACTATTTAGACATACACTATTTAGACATACACTATTTAGACATACACTAGTGTATTTAGACATACACTATTCAGACATACACTATTCAGACATACAATATTTAGACATTCACTATTTAGACATACACTATTCAGACATACACTATTTAGACATACACTATTCAGACATACACTATTCAGACATACTATTTAGACACACACTATTTAGACATACACTATTTAGACATACACTATTTAGACATATACTATTTAGGCATACACTTAGACATACACTCTACAAGGTGTTGAAAGCATTCCACAGGGATGCTGGCCCGTGTTGACTCCAATGCTTTCCACAGTTGTGTCAAGTTGGCTGGATGTCTTTTGGGTGGTGGACCATTCTTGATACACACAGGAAACAGTTGAGCATGAAAAACCCAGCAGCACTTCAATTCCCAGGTCAAAGGCACTTCAATCTTTTGTCTTGCCCATTCACCCTCTGAATGGGCAAATGTCAATTGTTTAAAGGCTCCCTTCATCTACACTGATCAAAGTGGATTTAACATGTGATATCCATAAGGGATCATAGCTTTCACCTGGATTCACCTGGTCAGACTATGTAATGGAAAGAGCATGTTTAATGTTTGTCTGAATAGTGTATGTTTGAATAGTATTCAAGGACAATGGTAATGTTTTGTACACTCAGTGTACATTAGCCTGGAATACACTATTCTGACATACACTATTCAGACATACATTATCCTGGAATACATTATCCTGGAATACACTATTCTGACACACTTTATCCTGGAATGCACTACTCTGACATACACTATTCTGACATTATCCTGGAATTTACTATTCTGACATACAGTACATTATTCTGACACAATATTGACTATTCTTCTGACATACACAATTCTAACATGCAGTACATACTGTACAACATACATACAGTAGATTCTGCTTACTGGATTAATCAAATATATAGAAGCCCTGAAACACACACACACACACACACTACCCTCCCCAAGCCTGTTCATTACTGAGAGAAGAAACTAGATGAATACTGATGTCTGGTATAAACTGGTGGTGAGAAGTAACCAACACATACAGATCTATACTCCCTCTCTCTCTCTCTCTCTCTCTCTCTCTCTCTCTCTCTCTCTCTCTCTCTCTCTCTCTCTCTCTCCCTCTCTTTCTCTTTCTCTTTCTCTTTCTCTTTCTCTCTCTCGCGCTCTTTCTCTCTCTTTCTGTCTCTTTCTCTTTCTCTTTCTCTTTCTCTCTCTCTCTCTCGCACTCTTTCTCCCTCTTTCTTTCTCTCTCTCTCTCTCTCTCTCTCTCTCTCTCTCTCTCTCTCTCTCTCTCTCTCTCTCTCTCTCTCTCTCTCTCTCTCTCTCTCGCTCTCTCAAATTCAAATTCAAATTCAAATTTGGCTTTATTGTCATGAAAGTTACAACTTAACAATATTGCCAAAGCACTTTACAATGTAACAATAAAAATAAAAGAAGGTTCATACTATTATTAACAACAACAACAACAAAAGTATAGATCCATTACATATTAATTATCACATACACAACCAAACATACTCAAAATAATTGTATGTTGTATGTGTGTGTTTTGTGTGTGTAAGCTTGTAAGCTTGTTGTCCCTACGGGTGTGGCATGATGCAACATATTTTGCACCATAAATGGCACAATGGACCTTTTCACCCAATAGGCATTGTAATTTTTCATCGACTGTCCCTGTTTCAAATTCTTCATTTCTATTTTTAATTTGGGGAAAGAAGGTTGCCCATATGTCTGCATAATTATCACATTTTAGGAGAAAGTGTGTTTCCGTTTCTATTGTGTTTTGTGGGCAGAGTAAACACAACCTGGCATCTCTGGGTTGACAGATCTGTCTGCGACGACCGGTCTCTATAGCCAGGCTGTGCTCGCTGAGTCTGTACATAGTCAATGTTTTCCTCAGTTTTCTATCAGTCACAGTGGTCAGATAGTTTGCCACTGTGTACTGTCTGTTTAGTGCCAAATAGCATTGAAGTTTACTTTGATTTTTTGTGGTGTCTTTCTAATAGGTCATGTAATTTTTTTTTTTTTTTTGATAGTTTGGTTGGGCCAGATTTTCTGAGTGCTGTCCTGAGGCTTTGTTGGGTTACTGTTGGTTCGTGAGTTTAGTCTCAGGATCAGCTGACTAAGGGGACTCTTTTCTATGGTCAGCTCTTGGTATTGGAGGGCTTTGTGGTGGTAAGAGTTGGGGTCGCTTATTTTTTAAATGTTTATAAAATGTGGTGGCTCGTTTTTGGATATTAATTAAAAGGGGAAATTGGCCTAATTCTGCCCTGCATGCGTTGTTTGTAGTTTTTCTCTGGACTCTGAGGATATTCTTACAATGTTCCGCATGCAGGGTTTCAATTGGATGTTTGTCCCATTTTTCAAATTCTTGTTTGGTAAGTGGGCCCCACACTTCACTGCCATATAATGCAATTGGTTCAATTATTGATTTGAATATTTTGAGCCAGATCTTAATTGGTATGTCTAATTTGATATTTCTTTTAATGGCATAAAAAGCTCTTCTTGCCTTGTCTCTCAGTTCATTCACAGCCAAGTTGAAATTTCCTGTGGAGCTTATTTTTGTCCTAAATATGTGTAGGTGTAGGTGTGTGGAGCCTAATAGGAAGGTGTATTTATTTTCTTGGCATCTGGATCTTTAGTTTACATACACTTAGGCTGAAGTCATTAAAACTCCTTTTTCAACCACTCCACAGATTTCATGTTAACAAACTATAGTTTTGGCTTTGTGCATGACACAAGTCATTCTTCCAACAATTGTTTCACTTATAATTCACTATATGATGTATTTCAAGGCCTACCGACATCATGGGAACATCAAAATAAATCAGCCAAGACCTCAGAAAAAAAATGGTAGACCTCCACAAGTCTGGTTCATCCTTGGGAGCAATTTCCAAACGCCTGAAGGTACCACGTTCATCTGTACAAACAATAGTACGCAAGTATAAACACCATGGGACCACGCAGCCGTCATACCGCTCCAGAAGGAGACGCGTTCTGTCTCCTTGAGATTAACGTACTTTGGTACTAAAAGTGCAAATCAATCCCAGAACAACAGCAAATGACCTTGTGAAGATGCTGGAGGAAACAGGTACAAAAGTATCTATATCCACAGTAAAACGAGTCCTATATCGACATAATCATAAAAGGCTGCTCAGCAAGGAAGAAGCCACTGCTCCAAAACCGCCATAAAGACTATGGTTTGCAACTGCACTTGGGGACAAAGATCGTACTTTTGGAGAAATGTCCTCTGGTCTGTTGAAACAAAAATAGAACTGTTTGGCCATAATGACCATCGCTATGTTTGGAGGAAAAAGGGGGAGTCTTGCAAGCCGAAGAACACCATCCGAACCGTGAAGCATGGGGGTGGCAGCATCATGTTGTGGGGTTGCTTTGATGCAGGAGGGACTGATGCACTTCACAAAATAGATGACATCATGAGGAAGGAAAATTATGTGGATATATTGAAGCAACATCTCAAGACTTCAGTCAGGAAGTTAAAGCTTGGTCACAATTGGGTCTTCCAAATGGACAATGACCCCAAGCTTACTTCCAAAGTTGTGGCAAAATGGCTTAAGGACAACAAAGTCAAAGAATAGAGCCAAAATGTCCAATAGCAGGGGATGGAGTCGAGAGAGCAGCAGACCGGACAACCATGGCCGCTGACGTGAAGCTTGTACAATGTTGGCAGTGCAAGGTATTATTGGGTTCTGTATGGCTGACTGTGTGTGTGTTTGTGTTTGTGTGTGTGTTTGTGTATGTGTATGAGAGAGAGAGAGTCATCATGGCCATTATAGCTTGTGTGCTCTTTGCATGTCAATCAAATCATATTAGTTTGGAGGAAATGAAATATAGATGCATTTCACATGCTCTATCAATCAATATGTGAATATTGAACATGCAGATACAGATGGTGATTCTTAATCTGATCACAATGTTGCAGGAGTAATGTATTGGAGGTTTAAAAAGGCTTCTGAAGTCTGTAATTTCCACTTAGAAATTTCAGGCTTGATTTTCCCTTAAGAAAAAAAAACTATAATTCATTAATTATAATCGCCCTAATAATTCAAATTTCCTCTTGCTATAGGATTATTTTCCTGCTGTAGAAAACTTGCTGAAATTAATATCCTACATCTGTAGGACACGGCTTGATTAATTGGACAAAGAATCATAACCCAGATAGTGTGCTAATACAAGGTGCCAATTGAGCCACCTCGGAGACAAGAAAACACACACACACAAACACACACACACACACAAACACACACACACATACACCTCCATAAGCCTTAATTTCCCTCACACCATGCTCTACTAATTCTGTCTTTGATATGCAAGACATTTCTAGGGAGAAAAACATCTCATCAACAGGCTAAAGCATAAGCTGTCAAACATGGCTACAACTAATTTTGTACAACATCACATTCTCAATGTATTTGGGTATTATAAGGACATGTAAGTAAATGTCGCTAAATCAAGACATAATAACATCTTAT
This sequence comes from Thymallus thymallus, assembly GCA_023634145.1. NCBI lineage: Eukaryota > Metazoa > Chordata > Actinopteri > Salmoniformes > Salmonidae > Thymallus > Thymallus thymallus. The sequence goes on along the minus strand of CM042380.1, from coordinate 10,192,672 downwards.
CTGAAAACCACTGTATTCCTCTGGTTCCTCCCAAAAACCACCAGATTGTACACATGCTGTACTTTAACTACAATGAGACTAAAATGCAATACAGTAAAATAGATGAGTGCACCACTTTACCTCTGATTGACCCAAGTTCACTCGTCTAGCCTCTCTATCTCTATCTCTCTCTCTGTCTCTTTTGTTGTTGTTGATTGTATCAGTTCTGGCACAGCGTGACCTGTGGCTTTGTCGAGTGTGTCACCACACGGAAACAGAGGCTTTGTCACAGAGAAGCTACTGTCGTCTCCACTCTCTCTAAAAAGAAATAATCCAAACTTCCTGGGTTTTTTGATTTCTCGATTTACCCCTCTACCGCTCCCCCACTGCTCCTCTGGACACCTCCACACGCCCCAGCCCCCTTGCCCCCCTAAAGCCCCATCAGCTTATTCAGAGCCAGCTTTTATTACACACATAAAAACAGAAATCTCACCATGTGCACCGCAGCTATAGAAAAGCAAAAAGGCAATTTGGCTGATTCTATTTCAAGGTTGGATGGGGGAGAGAAACATTATGTCTGTGGTACATAATGGATGTGAAAAAGACTACAGTAGTGGAGTAGCACAGCTCTCAGGTACTTGGACATAGCACCTTCACTCTGTACACTGGTGAGCTGAACACCCTCTCACAGTTACCACCTCCACCATCTCTTAAAACCATCATGTTCATCCATACACTTTAGCACTTTTCCACAACACCAATTTTCCACTTCCGTCTACATGTATTCACAGTCTCAATTTATCCACAGTCTTAATGTATCCACAGTCTCAATGTATCCACAGTCTCAATGTATCCACAGTCTCAACGTATCCACAGTCTCAACGTATCCACAGTCTCAACGTATCCACAGTCTCAATTTATTCACAGTCTTAATGTATCCACATTCTCAATGTATCCACAGTCTCAATGTATCCACAGTCTCAATGTATCCACAGTCTCAATGTATCAACAGTCTCAATGTATCAACAGTCTCAATGTATCAACAGTCTCAATGTATCCACAGTCTCAATGTATCCACAATCTCAATGTATCCACAGTCTCAACGTATCCACAGTCTTGATGAATCCACAGTCTCAATGTATCCACAGTCTCAATGTATCAACGGTCTTAATGTATCAACAGTCTCAATGTATCCACAGTCTCAATGTATCCACAGTCTCAATGTATCCACAGTCTCAACGTATCCACAGTCTTAATGTATCCACAGTCTCAGGATGAAGGATGTATACACTCATAATTATACTCAAATATATACTCCATGTATCCTCACATGAAGGAAGACTACAGACATACATTCTAATGAGATTCTAATGCCATGTTCCTAGTATACCCAATTTCATCAACAATTGACATTTAACTTCTTAGAACTCGCCACTATTTATTTCCCCTTATTTTCCCTGTGCGCCGCATGTGAGAGAAACGAGTAAGGACATTGGAGTTGAAAGGAGAGATTTCCTCCTGCGTGTTCACCTCAGAAAATCCTCTCTCTAAAGGCCAAACAACAAACAAGTCTTATTTATGTCCTAACTCACATAGTCAGCGCCATCCAGAACTTCTCTAGGAAACAAAAGTGCTATTTGTTTAAATATTCCCTTCCATAAGGCTGAACATTATTCACTCCTCTAAATGTTAAGTACCCTAATTATGGATAAAATCCGGGATACATTGTGTATTGCTCTCCAGTTCCTCTTTGTTTTTCTCTCATTGCCTGTTGCATGCTCTCTTGTAGCATTGAGTCTAAAGTAAAATAAAATAAAATATAATTGTATTTGTCACATGCGCTGAATACAGCAAGTGTAGACTTTACCGTGCAATGCTTACTTACGAGCCCTTTCCCAACAATCCAGTTAAAAAGTAGAGAAATGTGAAAATAGATAAAAGAAAAGGTCATCATACTCTGGATTGATTAAAACAGCCAGACACAGGGCCACTCTACCACACAATGGGCCAATTAGAATACAAGTCAAATCCTTTTACTTCATTTATGAGATCTCAACCACACACACACACACACACACACACACACACACACACACACACACACACACAAAGGTACACACACACCATAGACACATGTACAGCAGAATTTGGATTGGCACACACACTGATGTGCACAAGTTTGATCAGTCATGTTGCTCCGTTAATGTTTCCCTTGTTCTTCTCTTTCTCTTCTGTCCAGTCTGCTGCAGTATCTGTACATCTCCCCTCTCCTGTCCTCGTTTGTCATGTTTTTTTCTCTGTCTGTCTGTCTGTCTGTCTGTCTGTCTGTCTGTCTGTCTGTCTGTCTGTCTGTCTGTCTGTCTTTCTTTGCATGCGTTGAACCACACTCTCCCTCTCTCTGCCAAGTCTTGAACAGTGCTGGGTTGTGGGACTTGTTTATCAATAACAGAAGACTGGGACATGCTGTCCTGTCCTCTAACCCTTGTTGTTATTGTAACCCACCTGTCTCTCAAGCAAACATTTATCACGTGTCAAGGTTCAAAAGTTGGTTTGATTGATGGGAGTCCTAAGGTGATTAATTAAGTCTGCTAACTCATGATGAAAGAGATTCTGTAAAGTTGGTCAAGGGATTACAAAGACACAGAGATGAAAAGACTGACAGAGTAATATGCAGACATGGAACACAGCAGTCATAAATACACACACGCGTACACACAAACACACACGTGATGCCTCACCTATGGCATCTCCCTGCTCGTGCACCATACTGGCCAGATCTCGCATGATTTGGCTGACATCCAGCATGTCCCTCTGTAAAGGAAACAGACAACGAAGGGTTAAATAAATACATTCTTTCTTCTATTATAGTCCTGATGGATTCCCCAAAATACAGTCGTGGCCAAAAGTTTTGAGAATGACACAAGTATTGGTCTCCACAAAGTTTGATGCCTCAGTGTTGATGATGGCAATTTGCATATACTCCAGAATGTCATAAAGAGTGATCAGATGAATTGCAATTCATTGCAAAGTCCCTCTTTGCCATGAAAAGGAACTTAATCCCCAAAAATATTTCCACTGAATTTCAGCCCTGCCACAAAAGGACCAGCTGCCATCATGTCAGTGATTGTCTCGTTAACACAGGTGTGAGTGTTGACGAAGACAAGGCTGGAGATCACTCTGTCATGCTGATTGAGTCAGAATAGCAGACTGGAAGCTTTAAAAGGAGGGTGGTGCTTGAAATCATTGTTCTTCCTCTGTCAACCATGGTTACCTGCAAGGAATCACGTGCCGTCATCATTGCTTTGCACAAAAAGGGCTTCACAGGCAAGGATATTGCTGCTGGTAAGATTGCACCTGAACCAACCATTGATCTGATCATCAAGAACTTCAAGGAGAGAGGTTCAATTGTTGTGAAGAAGGCGTCAGGGCGCCCAAGAAAGAAATGGCAGCAGGCAGTTATGAGTGCATCTGCACGCACAGTGAGGCGAAGACCTTTGGAGGATGGCCTGGTGTCAAGAAGGACAGCAAAGAAGCCACTTCTCTCCAGGAAAAACATCAGGGACAGACTGATATTCTGCAAAAGGTACAGGGATTGGACTGCTGAGGACTGGGGTAGAGTCATTTTCTCTGATGAATCCCCTTTCCGATTGTTTGGGCCATCCGGAAAACACTATGTCCGTAGAAGACAAGGTGAGCGCTACCATCAGTCCTGTGTCATGCCAACAGTAAAGCATCCTGAGACCATTCATGTGTGGGGTCGCTTCTCAGCCAAGGGAGTGGGCTCACTCACAATTTTGCCTAAGAACACAGCCATGAATAAAGAATGGTACCAACACATCCTCCGAGAGCAACTTCTCCCAACCATCCAAGAACAGTTTGGTGACGACCAACACCTTGCCATAAGGCAAAAGTGATAACTAAGTGGCTCGGGGAACAAAACATCGACATTTTGGGTCCATGGCCATGAAACTCCCCAGACCTTAATCCCATTGAGAACTTGTGGTCGATCCTCAAGAGGCAGGTGGACAAACAAAAACCCACAACTTCTGACAAACTTCAAGCATTGATTACGCAAGAATGGCCTGCCATCAGTCAGGATGTGGCCCAGAAGTTAATTGACAGCATGCCAGGGCGGATTGCAGAGGTCTTGAAAAAGAAGGGTCAACACTGCAAATATTGACTGTTTGCATGAAATGAATGTCATTGTCAATGAAAGCCTTTGACACTTATGGAATACTTGTAATTATACTTCAGTGTACCATAGTAACTACTGACATAAAGATCTAAGAACACTGAAGCAGCAAACTTTGTGGAGACCAATACTTGTGTAATTCTCAAAACTTTTGGCCACGACTGTAGACAGGGATATGTAAGTCAATGCATTAAACAATTTCAAGAAATATATCGAAACTACTCTCTGAGAAGTTAAAGGTCCAATGCAGCTGTTTTCTATCTCAATATCAAATCATTTCCTGGTAACAATCAAGCACTATGGTCGTTTTCAATGAAAATGGTCAAAAAGAAACAAAAATAGCTTCTTAGCAAAAAGCCATTTCTGGGAATGGTCTGAGTGAGGGAGCTTATTGGAGGAGTCTAATGGGAGGGATATGTTCCCTGAAAACTAGCTGTTATTGGCAGAGAATGGTGATGGTGCAAAACGAGCTGAAATGTCATGCTGTCTTTTCAAACAGCTCTTACACTTTTCACAATTTCACAGTATTATTCCAACCTCATAGTGTGGAAAGTTTGGACACACCTACTCAGTCAAGGTTTTTTTTTTTTTTTTTTTACTAATTTCTACATTGTAGAATAATAGTGAAGACATCAAAACTATGAAATAACACATATGGAGTCATGTAGTAGGCAAAAAAGTGTTAAACAAATCAAAATACATTTTAGATTTTAGATTCTTCAGAGTAGCCACCCTTTGCCTTGATGACAGCTTTGCACACTCTTGGCATTCGCTCAACCAGCTTCATGAGGAATGCTTGAAGTAGTTCCCACATATGCTGAGCACTTGTTGGCTGCTTTTCCTTCACTCTGCGGTCCAACTCATCCCAAACCATCTCAATTGGGTTGAGGTCGGGTGATTGCGGAGGCCAGGTCATCTGATGCAGCACTCCATCATTCTCCTGTTTGGTCAAATAGTCCCTACACAGCGTGGAGGTGTGTTTTGGGTCATTGTCCTGTTGAAAAACAAATGATAGTCCCACTAAGTGCAAACTAGATGGGATGGCATATTGCTGCAGAATGCTGTGGTAGCCATGCTGGTTAAGTGTGCCTTGAATTCTAAATAAATCACAGACAGCGTCACCATCAAAGCACCCCCACACCATCACAACTCCTCTTCCATGCTTCACGGTGGGAATCACACATGCAGAGATCATCCGTTCACCTACTCAGCGTCTTACAAAGACACGGCGGTTGGACCCAAAAATCTCTAATTTGGACTCAGATTTCCGCCGGTCTAATGTCCATTGCTCGTGTTTCTTGGCCCAGGCAAGTCTCTTCTTATTATTGGTGTCCTATGGTAGTGGTTTCTTTGCAGTAATTCGACCATGAAGGACTGATTCACGCAGTCTCCTCTGAACAGTTGATGTTGAGATGTGTCTGTTACTTGAACTCGGTGAAGCATTTATTTGGGCTGCAATCTGAGGTGCAGTTAACTGTAATTAATTTATCCTCTGCAGCAGAGGTAACTCTGGGTCTTCCTTTCCTATGGTGGTCCTCATGAGAGCCAGTTTCATCATAGCGCTTGATGGTTTTTGCGACTGCACTTGAAGAAATGTTTTGCTTATTTGAGCTGTTCTTCCCATAATATGGACTTGGTACTTTACCAAATAGGGCTGTCGTCTGTATACCACCCCTACCTTGTAACAACACAACTGATTGGCTCAAACGCATTAAGAAGGAAAGAAATTCCACAAATTAACTTTTAAGAAGGCACACCTGTTCATTGAAATGCATTCCAGGTGACTACCTCATGAAGCTGGTTGAGAGAATGCCAAGAATGTGCAAAGCTGTCATCAAGGCCAAGGATGGCTACTTTAAAGAATCTCAAATATACAAAATATTTTTATTTGTTTAACACTTTTTTGGTTACTACATGATGTGTTATATCATAGTTTTGATGTCTTCACTATTATTCTACAATGTTGAAAATAGTGTGTCCAAACTTTTGACTGGTACTGTATATAAAACACAGCTAAATCTAGTTTTTGACTGCACTGCCCCTTTAAAATTCACTCCGCTAAGCCCCTTAAAAACAAAATGTACATTTGTATTTCATATAAAAGGATATAAACGTGTGTGGACACAGTAATTGATAGAGTGTTGTTTACTTCTGTTTTGGTTTCAGTCAGCATGCAGTCTGGCCACTGCAGTGAGAGAGAGAGAATTACCACACTGGCTGACCAGCACTTTTTTCCCTCCTACCCAGTTTCCTGGCTTTGAATCTGTTCTCTCTGTATCAGCTCAAAGCAATATGAAGGCTTATAAAACCTCTGTCTATCTCCCTCTCACAGGTCCCCCTTTCCTCCATTATGGCGCCATGCAATCACAGCTGCGTCTGTATAGCCTCACCCACTGGGCCATCCATTACAGGTGTCTGATATTGCTGTGGAAACTGGAAGCAGCCAGCCTGGCTCTTGGCAAACACCATCTGGTTGGATCCAAAATGGCCTCTGGCAAAACCTCATGACGCTGCTTTCGTCTTTGGGTAACCCTCTCCATCACACAGGAATAGAATAACAACACATTTATTTTACCTGGCAAAGCGGTTGCTGGAAATCTGAACTCGGTTCATTACAATGACAGAACACTATAACAAAGTCATGAGTGACTGTGAGAGTGTGAGTAGAAGAGCGAGAGAGAGAGAGAGAGAGAGAGAGAGAGAGAGAGAAAGAAAGAGAGAGAGAGAGTGAGTGATGGGCTGTCTTCCTTTCAGATCCCTGCCTGCCTGGGGGTAGAGTGGGAGTGGGCAGGCTTTGGGCCAGATGTGTGCCCTTTTCCATATTTTACAGGGTTATATTCAGCTCATGGCAACTCTTCCACCATTGGCCTCCCAGACCCTGGTTTACTCTGTTTTAAACAGGAGGTCCTCAGTCTACCCACACACCCACACCCACCCCACCAACCATACATAATGTCCCACAGAGAGGGTTGACCCATGCTGGGATGGGGACAGGCTATGTTCCATATGCTCTGCTGCACTTCCTGTACACTCTGAATTAATTATCCATAGACAACAGCACAATGACTTCAAAAGACAACCAGAGTCCTTTGAAAGACAAATGTTGGGAAAAGGTCTTAAGGTATTAGGAACTGGACTCCTACTCTTACCCAATACTATTGGCAGTCTTTCTAGTAATTCAGCTCCTCTTTCATAAATCATGGTGGTGAAGAAATGTCCCATGTCAGTTTGTCTATACTATGCAGTGGTGTAAAGTACTTAAGTAAAAATACTTGAAAGTTCTACTTAAGTAGTTTGTTTGGGTATCTGTACTTTACTTTACTATTTATATTTTTGACTACTTTTACTTTTACTTCACTACGTTCCTAAATAAAATATTGTACTTTTTACTCCATACTCCTGACACCCAAAAGTACTTGTTACATTTTGAACGCTTAGCAGGACAGGAACATTGTCTAATTCACGCACTTATCAAGAGAACATCCCTTGTCGTCCATACTGCCTCTGATCTGGTGGACTCATTAAACACACATGCTTCGTTTGTAAATGATGTCTGAGTGTTGGAGTGTGCCTCTGGCTATCTGTAAATTAAAGAAACAAGAAAATAGTGCCGTCTGGTTTGCTTAATATAAGTAATTTGAAATGATTCATACTTTTACATTTGATACTTAAGTATATTTAAAACCAAATACTTTTACTGAAGTAGTATTTTTCTGGGGGACTTTCACTTTTACTTGAGTCATTTTTTCTATTAAGGCGTCTTTTACTCAAGTATGACAACTGGGTGCTTTTTCCACCACTGACAGTATGTAGAAGGTGTAGTCAGTTGTTTGACTCTTCATGTCAGTATCACATCTGTCGTTATGGTGTTTCTGTGATGCAATAGACAGTCAACAAACAGAGCTCTTGTAAGAGGCAGATTGTATTTGTTTCATGAGAAATAAATGTCAGACAGATTTGCAGACATCAGTTCCATCCGACACAGAGACCACCGTAACAACACCAGACACACAATTAAACTGCATGCTGAGATAAAGGAGACAAAAACAAGCGGCTGACTGACAGGTCCGTCAATCGCCACCGCTGTTCCATTCCTCATGTTCCTAAGGTCTAACAAAAGTCTGGGTCGGAATAACGCCGCCCGATATTACATCTGACTATTGGCTGATATGAGCATTGCCATGAGAGATTGCATGTTGTTTCCAAAGGCTTCAAACATGCTGATTGGCTGATAGAGGTGAAGACAAGACTAGTCGATTGGCTAGTGCACACTAAATAAGGAGGAAGTGGAAGAATAGGACTGTATTCTCCTCTGTAGAAAGCTGATGTATCCTGTGGGATCCATCCCAGTCATGGCTAACATATAATATGTTACCAAATGTTAAAACTTGAGGATCAAGATCACAATGGAAAGGAAATAGTTTGCCTATGATGTTTTTATTGTTTTCATAGGACAGAGCTGGTTTGTATTGGCATTCCTTGTCGTGCTGAGATGAGGGACATATGAAGGCATTGAGAACGACGTGTCCCATACAATGATTCTGTTTTCAAACAGGACCAGGAAAACTCTAGAATGACATGAATATGCTGGAATTTAAGTTCCTGTGAGAGTTAGAGTTGACCGGGTGTAGAGATCACCTCTGGTGTCTGCGGAGTGGAGGGACCTCAACTGTGGGGCAGTGAAGCAAATAACACCCTCCTCCTCCAGGTAAATTATCAGCAGCACCAGTGAAGCAAATAACACCCTCCTCCTCCAGGTAAATTATCAGCAGCAACAGAAATAGGACGTCATTGGGTATGCAGCTCAGCCACGACGAACGAAAGAACGCAGCTGCACGGCTCAAAGCTCTGATGGGTAGCTGGCATTGGCACCGCCCCCTGCAGAGGAGTCTGGGAGATTCAGTCCTTGCTCCGTCACCCTCCAACAGGTGAGCCACCCACCTGTCCTTTGTGTACCAGCTGAGGAAAGAGAGCATACCTGTCAAACCAGACTGGAACAGAGGGGAGGAGAGAGAGAATGAGAGAGAGAGAGAGAGAGAGAGAGAGAGAGAGAGAGAGAGAGAGAGAGAGAGAGAGAGAGAGAGAGAGAGATAATCTGTCTGTTGAAATAGCTCTCTGAGGATTTTCTATAAAATCTATACTTTTTGTATGTACATAGATGGGGTGAGGTGGAGTAGTGCTACGTAGGTTGATTCTCAGGTGCAGACAGACACTGCCCTGCCATGTCTGTTCACCTTGAGATCATGTTGTATTCACTCTGCACAGTCACATTACTCATCATCTGCTGTCAACACTCGTCATTCTCTCATCCCTTCTTCCCACTGCACGTTCCCTCATTTTTCTCATTTTGAAAGGGAGGCTACTTCTCTTCTCTCCAATGAAAGCTCAGCGCCAGTCCATTCTTCTGCTATGACTTTCAGTCAGGCAGTCAATGTGAATAAAAGGCACAGAAGATCGATGGATCGTGGCCTTTCTCTCTGTCATTATCAATAGTTGAAAAGGAATCTAACGTAAACTAGATACAAAGGCAGTTTAGCTGTCATCACCTTTACATGAAAGTACCTTGAAATGACCAACCCTTTATGACACGGCATTACAACACTGAAGATCATGTAAATCCATTCTACAACAATTCTACAACCATCTAGAAAGCTCTTTCTCTCTCTACCCTTCTCTCTATTTCGCTCTCTCCCCATCCTCCCTCCCTCCCTCCATCCCTTTCTTCCTATCCCTCCCACTTTCTCTCCCTCTCTTTCTGATAAATGTGTTAAGCAGTGATAGGAGATTCTCTCCACATCTCCCACCCCAGCCCAAAGGCATCGGGCAACAGGACACAGTGTCACTGCCACAGCAGAAAAACTCTTAAGTAGATTTACCTGCACGCTTACTGTTGAAAAGAAGTGGGAAAAAACGATGACATTTTCCCACATGGACTGGCTTTCAAAGGGCTGGAGAGTGAGATGTCTCTTTTTTGCACTTGCTGAATAAATGTTTTATAATGTAAAATCAAATGTTGCCTTTCCTGCAGCTGTCCAAAGACCTAAAACCCCAGAACACACACTAAAGAGATGTACAGCATATGAACCGAAGGGCAGCCAGAGTCATGGCCAGAATGACAATATTTATGGGGTTATATTTACATTTTAAGGTTTCCTGTTGTGTGAATCCTGGTTGCTAAAGGTTTGTGTTGAGCTTGTGTTGTGATTTATATTGTGTATTTATTATATTCATATTGGGTTTGTGAGTCTCCATGATGAAGGAGATTCTGTACGTCGTTGTGATTTCTTCACGCGTTTCCTGTTTATGTAATCCCTCCACAATATGGTCAATTTAAGGGAGGTGTGTATTTCATATGCATAGCCTTTTATAGTGATATTACATGTTTAACATTGTAATCAGTAACATAACTTCTGGATTACCTCATCTCAGTAACATTAGAAGAAGACAAAAAAGATCCATCAAACGCATTTGGTGTGTCATCATCTCTGACTTGTGGTCAGACTCGCTCATGTGCAATAAACTTTAACTTGAGCCTTTTTCAATGCTGAATTGAATGTCATTGAGGAAACAAAAAGGTGTCATAATGTGTTTTTTTTTGCAAACTTACTTTCTGAATTTAAAAGTAATCCAAGAAGTAATCATCTAGTATTTCAAAAGTATCTGTAATCCAGTGGATTGGCTGGAAAGATGCATGGAAACCATGTGTTTGATGTTCTGATACCATTCCACTCAGGTGCCACCAACCTCACGTGCTGTAATCTGATTACAATATTTTTGCTGGTAACGTGACTGATTACAGTTACAGTATTTTGTAATCAGATTACATGTAACTGATTACACATAATCTGTTACTCCCCAACCCTGGGGATCCTGCAACATCCATGGAAGTCCCACATATTGCTATAGGTCTGTGCTATGCAGAACATTGCTATGCAGTTTGTTCGTACACGTAGTGCCAATCAATTGATTTAATCACTTGGTTTTGGAAGATGACAAAGGTTTTGGTTTCTTATTGAACCACACCTGAGAGCGGCATCTAGCTCATGCTACCTCTGAGAACTGCATGTAGGTGTTCTACCTGTCTCCAAGGACGGAGCATCAGATCCACTGTCCTCTGGATGCATTGGTAGGAGAGACACGCTTTGCTGTTTTTTTCCCCTCACAGGACCAGGTGTTGTATTCAGATTCCCCTTGAAAGTTGTCTTCAACGATCACTGTGTGTGTGAGGGGCAGCTGGGAGCTGACAGTATAGAGGGTACAGGGGCAGAATAAACCTGATACTACCTCATAGTCTGTCTTCTGTCTATCTCTCTGAGCATTTAAAATATTATCATGGTAGTCAAGGACGATAGGCCTGAACTGAATTACCCATCCCAGAGGAATGTTGAACATAGAATGGTAATAAATCCTCTCAGTAATCTGACTGCACCTGTAAAGGACGTCACGCTGCTTGCTTAGCGAGCACCAGTTCTTTCTGATTCGACTCACACCGAGGCTCGAACCCAGGACCTCTGCCTTGCTAGCACACGTGTCCACCCTCCTGGAGAGTCTTTCCAGTCGGCGCCACGCGAAAAGCTAGCTAGTCGCTGGCGCAAGTGGGGACACTTCAGGCTGAAGTTTCACAGATCCCCATGTGCTACACACCCTCACGGGAACACTCAATATGGTTCTCATATTTCTAACTCCTCCTGACTGATCCCAGTGTTGGTGTGCAATATGAACAGCAGAGTATCCTTAGTGTAGGTAGGGAACCGTCAGTAGGAGAGAACCACTGTAACCTCCCAGGTACCCCATCGGCCCCTGTTTGAAAATTGCTGCACTCTTTATCTTCCATTCACTTGCCTGAGTGCACGCACACAAACACACACACACACACACACACACACACACACACACACACACACTGAGGGATGGCACACTACCCCAGGCAACAGATCAACTTATTTTTTTTCTCAGAGGGGAAGTGCTGATAGCGTTTTACTTGGATAACAGCAGACAGAAACTGATCTTAAAGTCCTCAGGGAGATGGATGGAGACAGAGGAGAGAGAGTGAAAGAGGAGAGACAGAGAGAAAGAGAGACAGAGAGAAAGAGAGAGAGAGAATAAAAGAGGAGGGAGAGAAAGAGAGACAGAGATAGGGATGGTGGGGGGGGGCGGGGGGGGGTTATAGACAGGGAAAAGCACATTGTCAGATATTATTAGGCTCACCAGTGTACACCATCAGGCCCCTCAGCACCTGCCAGGGAAGTCACTCTGACATTGATCCGTGTGGGTATGACTAAAGCAGAGGCCAGACAACCCTGTCTGAGCTACCAATCAAATGACTCCCTCCAACTCAGTGCCTGTCTGAACAACCAATCATCATGACTACCTCCATCTTAGACCACTCCACAAAAATTAAGCTGTCAGTCGTGTCTGAGGCTCATTCAGAAGTTTGGTGCTTTTGTGCCACTCAATGAGGACAGATTGATGCTGCTACTTTTCCATTCTCGTTCGACAAAGGCTCATGCGACGTGGCTAGATTAGTTGAAAGGTCTGACTCTGACTACAGGTACATACAACGCCCCCAAAAATATTGTTATTAGTCTTCCAGGTCTTTTCACACATTGAAGTGGATTGTAAACTGCCTTCAAAGCTGCCATGGGTTGTACCATTTCTGACCTTTCTCAAATGTTGTCAAGCTGATAAAGCAATTAGTGTTTCATTTTTCTGCTCCAAAGTTTTCTTCAAAGAGTACACCAAATACGAAGAGGGACCCATAGGACAAACCAAACATCAGGAGATGCCGATGATGACAACAAATATCTGAAACCTCTTTGAAATCAGATCCATTTATGTCACCCACAGCGGAGTGATCCTGTCGTTTAGAGTTCACATCTATCTTGTTCCACATCAGTCTCAGACACCGGCGGAAGAGAGGAAAACAGCTGTTTGGGTGGAGACGGACCTGGGCTTCATCCCAAATGGCACCCTATTCCCTATCTAGTGTATTACTTTTGACCAGAGTCCTATGGGTTTGTTGTGCACTTATTATGGAATGGGGTGCCATTTGGGACGTAGCCCTGGAGTTACCGGGTGTGATGCTTTGTTTTTCAAAATGTACCTTGAAAGGAAGTCTGGTGAACATTATGATTCCATCCACACTTAGGTAAGAGAACAAACAAGCCCATAAAGATGCCTAGGTAATTGGGCAGCGTTTAATATGCAGAAGAGATGGTGAAACGGCCTCAGTACTGGGACATAATACTAATAGGGTGCCCAGATGGGAGGTGTAGTCTGGGATTGGCTGAGTGTCTATTTACTAAAGTAGTGTGTTTTTATTGACCTCTCTGAAGACAATAGCGTCGGGGCAATGCACTCTCTGGCCACTTTGTAAACGACAAGCTTTATCAGAACGTTTGTTTGTTTTTTTGTTTGATAATATAGAGTGTTTCTCTCTCTCTCAATGCAATCTACAAATACTCTGGGCACTCTGGCTTGAAAATGTTGTAATTTTCAAAACAACTCAACTAAAGACATGGCTACCGGCTCAAAGCTGATGCTGGATAGATGCACTTACTGCCTTTCCTATTGGGAAATAGGTTAAATAACCTCTCACTTTGAACACTGCATACTTCAGATGGCAAACCATTATTTTGAAAGCTACGGTGCCATTGGAAAGTAGACCGTTTTGGCCTGTTTCTCCTCATGAACACTGAGATGTTAAGGCGGGGTGTTGTAAACTCAGGAACACTGAGATGTTAAGGCAGGGTGTTGTAAACTCAGGAACACTGAGACATTAAGGCAGGGTGTTGTAAACTCAGGAACACTGAGATGTTAAGGCTGGGTGTTGTAAACTCAGGAACACTGAGATGTTAAGGCTGGGTGTTGTAAACTCAGGAACACTGAGACGTTAAGACAGGGTGTTGTAAACTCAGGAACACTGAGACGTTAAGGCAGGGTGTTGTAAAGTTACAGAATGTGGATGTCTGAGCTCCATACCTCAATCTGCAGCAGGGCCTCTTCTCTCTGGCGAAGGGCCTCCACGTCTTCCTCACTGATCTCTGAGAGGAATGTTTGCTCCTGTCCATCCCCCTCAGAGCTCTCTGCTGCACCCCCAAACAGGGGACCCCCCTCCTCACACAGCTCTGCAAACGGAGTCTGGGGACTCTGTGCTCACACACACACACACACGCACACACACAAACACACACACACACAGGAACAGACAGAAAAACAAACATGTAAACAAGAGCATTATAATTTGATTTGTTTTGACAATACCAACTTACATTGCTTCTGTCCAGCATGTCTTTCTGCCTAACTCCACTAAAGCTGTAGGCCAGACAGTGTGATTCACAGCACAGGGTTAACCCCTGGCTGACTCATGGTCGTCTGTGTTTGCCATGATCTGAGTCACAGTACACGAATCACCCGGAGAGCAACTGGGGGGGAAACATCCTGTACCCTCAAAACAACTAGACTGTTTCACACTGATGATGATAAAGACTTTAGATGTATCGCTCTCTAGACAGCTGCCACCACCTCTTCACACTGTTACCCAAGTTTAGATAAAAAAATGACTTTTCTTCTCTGTGCAGACAGTTTAATTAGCTCGCTCTCCTTTCAGCATACTCAATGGAAACGTGGGAGTCGGTCACTGAAAGAGGCGCACATTGATCTGCTAATTTTGACCCTTAATTGCATATGATTGACATTGATGAAACACTGAGGTGGCTTCTGTTATTCCTGCCTACAGTGTGAATCCTCCAATCATCCTGTCCTAGAGAACAGACAGCACATCTTCCTGTTCCGTTCCTCTCTTAATGTGGATAGCTTCTTCGGTACGGGGGTGGGAGGGGCTAGAGGGGCTAGAGAAGGGCCAGTGTCTTTGGTCTACCCACTCAATGTGAACCACACAGCCTATCTGCCTTCTGTGCTATTCTTGCTTTTTGTTGTCAGTGAATATGCACCATCTGCTACAGTAGTGTTACTGACATCCGAGGTTTAGGTCTCTTGGCCGGGCTATATTAAATTCCAGACCAACTGCTTTGTCCCTAAAACTGCAGAAATGTAGTGATTTGTGAAGAAATCTTCCTTATTCACATTTATGAAGAAATTTATAACTTTGGCGGCCCATTAAAGTTTCTTTCTACACTGAAGGTAATCACTGTTACATAACCTGTCCTTATATCTGGAGTCTGAGAAATTTTTCTCTTAAGCCTGCATAATGAAAATACCTTGATACATTGATTCAGCAGAAAATAAGCCTCTGGTGTCCTGGTGCTGTAGGGTTCAGTGGTGTGTAAGGATAACCTTGATACTAGAGTCTTCAGTAGTGCTATATACCTGAGTTTGTGTATTCTCCAGCGGGTCCTTTGAGTTAAGTGTGATTTCAAACGAGAACACTTTCAGGGAAAATGTTAAATATGTTTCAATAACATCAACATACTGTAAATTATAGGTATTTTCACTGATTTTCAGGCAGTGCTCTACTTGACATGATCGTACTGATATTATTACAGGACATGACAGTGAAACCATGAGAAAGTTTAAGGTGAGATGAAGATCAGGCAATGACAGACTAGCTATCAGGCATGAACAGCTAAATGAGACACCACTGTAAAAAAAATATCTGGTTGTTTTTACGGTAACTTACTGGCGGAGTTACCTGTAAGTTACCGTAACAAACTACATTTATTTTATTTTACAGTGTACATTGATACAGTGTCACCTACAACACAGTAACACTACACAGTGCACCATAAAGGATGTCTGAGTTTCTCATTAGCTTTACTGAGTGCTTTTGATAAGGATCAGTGCATTTTTCAGTGTTGTTATTGCCAGTGTAATGTATGAATGCATTCAATCATGATTGAATTGTATTGAAATCTATTCACTCCATCTGAGAACTCATAGAAATGTGACACCTTCAAAAAGATTCACTGTTCATCCATCTCTGACTTACAACAAATGACTTTGACGTATTGTTGTTTTGTTGTATCCTCTCCTGTGCCAAAAGGTGTTCTAAGAAGGCTATATATGTCATTTGATCATTTGTACTAGATGTCTCCACGGGAGACAAAATACTTCTTAGATTCGGGGAAAGAACGACGGGTTACACAGATGAGAGAGAGAGAGGTGTCCAGACACAATGCTTTCTGGTGTATCAACATGATACCTGTTATCTCACCTCAAGCCAGTTTTTATATGGTATAGACCATAACTATATGAATAAATCACAATTGACGTACAAATTGTCATGATTTTCCACTGTATGTGAGTGAGTCCGTCTATTTCTGTGGTGTCTGATTGAATATGAATTGAATTCTCATTTGTCCTTCTCAGTAGTCTGAAGGTGTTGGATACCCATAAAATTATTTTTAAAAGGCGGATGGATAGAATCGTCACACGGTATCAGAGTCCATCCCGTCCTTTTTTTATTTTTATCTAGTTCTTCCAGGCTAGACTGTCTGTTGCTCATATTCAATACCAACCTATGTATCTGTTGTCTCCTCTTCTGATCTCTCTCTCTCTCTCTCTCTCTCTCTCTCTCTCTCTTCCCATCTTTCACCCGCCTCTCTTCCTCAGTGAAAGAAAGCAAGATCATCCTAATACAGATGATGAGTTTGCAACTTGTTGAAAACTGTAGCAGTATTGAAGGGACTTGGATGTATGGCTAATACATTGTCTGGGAGAGGAGAGAAGAGAAGGGAGAAAAAACAGAGAAGAGCAAAGAGAAGAGAGGGGGAGAGAACTGAGAGAAGAGTGAAGAGAAGAGAGGAGACACTAGCAAAGCTTCAAATAAACTCTCATGCGAAGGCAATCAAACAAGGAGGGCCAAGCTTATTATCTTTGTCTCTAATGAGCGTTGTCACCTTCACAATGGAACAAAGGCCAGTACAGACTGATACACTGTGCATCAAACTCACCTGCTTCATTTCTGTCTGTGCCGGGGGTAGCAAGGCCCTTGAACGGTCTGCAATTTTCTGAAGAGACACAAAAAGAGAGAGAGCACCAGAGCATGACAGAAGTATTTAGTTCATATTGTAAAACATACTGTATATTGCAGCTGTGTTGCAAATCAGCCCTTTATTGTTATGTCACCATTCTCTATAGAACAACACCCCCACTAAACAGATGAGAAGACATGAGGCAATGCAAGGGCACCTTTTGCAGATCTCCATAGCGTTGAACAGACTCTGAGAGTTCTGTCTTAAGTCTAGTCAGGCGAAGACGATCTTGCTGTGAAAACAAATAATGAAGATTAGTGACAATTATCTTAATTTATGTCTCTGCTTCTTTCTATTTATCAAAATTGGATACCAAGTTTAGAAAAAATTTAGATTTCTAACCCGTGTAGAGCCAGTGATGATGTCAGAGAGTTGTTTGATGAGTTGACTGGTGCTGGTGATGACTTTGTTGGTTTGCTGCTGTGTAGAATGTCTGGAAATGAAGAGAAAGAGAGCCAGAGAGAAATACATAAATACATAGAGAGAGAGAGAAAGAAAGAGAGTGAGAGAAAGAGAAAATAAAAGAGAGATAAAGAGAGAGAGAGTGAAAGAGAGAGAGAAGACAAAAATAGAAAGAAATATGCACATAGTCTTTAGCCTCTAAGATGTGGTATGAGTGAGGTTATTCTCTGGGTTGTGAACTCTGGAGGACGTGGCAGGACATGGCAGCTTTTATCCCTTGGCGCTGGATTCTAGAACGGACAGTGTGCATTCTTGGCTGGCCAGGGCGCTCTCAGAGTTCCATGGGAGAGATTAAGTTCAACCAATTAAGTGAATCAATATTAACGACAGTCTGACAGAGCAGAGGTAGGGCTAGGCCCTATACAGTGGCACAGTGAGGGATGCACGGCGCTGGGTGTTCTTTCTCTGCCAGGGGAAGAACAAAGAGGAGCCAGCCAGGCTTTCACCATCAAAAAACACAGCACCTTACAAACTATAGTGCAGCCCAGTGGTGGGAGGATGGAAGCTATAGCATGGCTATAGCTTTTAGCCAAGGACAGAATGGATTTGTATGTTGAAATAATGTACCCCAATTACTGTTTACAAACATATGTATTAATAAATAGAGGCAAATGTGTGAATGGCGATTTAATCAATAAGTATAATTTTAGACAATTCAACTGCCACTCATGGCTCATTTGGCCAAAAGACACAACAAAAAGATACATGCCTTCAGTATGTTTACTGATTTCAGACACTATTGTGCTTATGGAAATCATATTCAAATCTCTGATAGACAATATAGTAACATTTGCATGCACAAAAACATATTTTCTGACTGCCTGTAGCTTTTCACATTTCTTTTCACATTTCTCCTCCCACACACTTATTTACTGAAGCATCGCTGGGTCGTTCCATGAAAGTAGTGCCTTTTGCGTCCCTTTGATATTATAAGTAGAAATTGTGCACCAATATTGAATTTTAAACGCCTTTTATATTACATGAAGTGCAATAAATCTTTTCTAGGAAGATTGCAAGCCACTTAATCAACATTTTTTTCCCAAGTTTCACCATCATTGTAAAGCCCTAGTTATTGTCATTTCTGAAGATGATTATTTATGTCATGTGATTAGTGTCCCTCATTTTAAGGTCAACACTGTTACGTGAACTGAACTCTCGTTTTAATATGGTGAAACTATTCCTTTAAAAATATATATTTCTTTATAGAAACATTAAATATCTAAAAGTCAAATCATAGAGTAAAAGCAGGTGAGCTGGTTCTACTCTTTTTGGCCATTTTCTGGTGTTTTATGGTGGAAAGCTGAGCTGGTCGTGCATAACACGTCATCCCTTTTACCCATAGATAGGCAGGCTAGAAATGTTTTAGCATTTTGTTTTTCTTGCATTCAATTGCCACTCCCTGTTGCACACAACCAGCTTCCGTTCCCCCGTCACAAGGGGATTTATGACTGATTTAAGATTCAATCGTCAACCATGTTATGGTCAACCCTGTTACTTTATTTGGCACCGAATCGGCCATTACTATAGTCATTTTAAAAAATTGTATCTCGAGAAGTTGGAAATGTGCTCTTTATGACAAAATGTTGAAATGTTCAGGTGAGGGCTGAGGCTAGTAATATTATGTTGAGGCAACCCGGTGGATGAAACTGAACTGGTTGAAATAAAAAATGTGTCTGTGAGTTCTGATGACCTTAGAAATCTGGTTGTATAATATTCTTCAAGACTGTGTTGTAATCTTAAGCATACAGTTAAAGTCGGAAGTTTACATACAACATACACCTTAGCCAAATACATTTAAACTCAAGTTTTTCATAATTCCTGACATTTAATCCTAGTAAAAATGCCTTGTCTTAGGTCAGTTAGGATCACCACTTTATTTTAAGAATGTGAAATGTCAGGATAATAGTAGAGAGAATGATTTTTTTCAGCTTTTATTTCTTTCATCACATTCCCAGTGGGTTTACATACACTCATATTGGTAGCATTGCCTTTAAATTGTTTAACTTGGGTCAAATGTTTCGGGTAGCCTTCCACAAGCTTCCCACAATAAGTTGGGTGAATTTTGGTCCATTCCTCCAGACAGAACTTGTGTAACTGAGTCAGGTTTGTAGGCCTCCTTGCCCGCACAAGCTTTTTCAGTTCTGCCCACAAATTTTCTATAGAATTGAGGTCAGGGCTTTGTGATGGCCACTCCAATACCTTTACTTTGTTGTCCTTAAGCCATTTTGCCACAACTTTGGAAGTATGCTTGAGGTCATTGTCCATTTGGAAGACCCATTTGCGACCAAGCTTTAACTTCCTGACTGACTTCAATATTTCCACACAATTTTCCTTCCTCATGATGCCATCTAGTTAGTTAGTTAGTTAGTGAAGTGCACCAGTCCTTCCTGCAGCAAAGCACCCCCACAACATGATGCTGCCAACCCCGTGCTTCACGGTTGGGATGGTCTTCTTCGGCTTGCAAGCCTCCCCCTTTTTCCTCCAAACATAACGATGGTCAAACAGTTATATTTTTGTTTCATCAAACCAGAGGACATTTCTCCAAAAAGTACAATCATTATCCCCATGTGCAGGTGCAAACTGTAGTCTGGCTGTTTTATGGCGGTTTTGGAGCAGTGGCTTCTTCCTTGCTGAGCAGCCTTTCAGGTTATGTCGATATAGGACTCGTTTTACTGTGGATATAGATACTTTTGTACCTGTTTCCACCAGCATCTTCACAAGGTCCTTGGCTGCTGTTCTGGGATTTATTTGCACTTTTCGCAACAAAGTACGTTCATCTTTAGGAGACAGAACGTGTCTCCTTCATGAGTGGTATGACGGCTGCGTGGTCCCATGGTGTTTATACTTGCATACTATTGTTTGTACAGATGAACGTGGGTACCTTCAGGCATTTGAACATTTCTCCCAAGGATGAACCAGACTTGTGGAGGTCTACAATTTTTTTTCTGAGGTCTTGGCTGATTTCTTTTGATTTTCCCATGATGTCGAGCAAAGCGGCACTGAGTTTAAAGGTAGGCCTTGAAATAAATCCACAGGTACACCTCCAATTGACTCAAATGATGTCAATTAGCCTATCAGACAAGCCATGACATCATTTTCAAAGCTTTTTAAAAGCACAGTCAACTTAGTGTATGTAAACTTCTGACCCACCGGAATTGTGATATAGTGAATTATAAGTGAAATAATCTGTCTGTAAACAATTGTTGGAAGAATTACTTGTGTCATGCACAAACTTGCCAAAACTATAGTTTGTTAACATGAGATCTGTGGAGTGGTTGAAAAAGGAGTTTTAATGACTTAACCTAAGTGTATGTAAACTTCCGACTTCAACTGTAGCCAAATAAGTGGTCTGTCTCAACAGAACCACTGCTAGCCCAGAGGCAGACATGATACATGGGGGACATCAGGACACCTCCTCTCTCTCACACGCTATCCAACTGGTCGCAGGTCTCCCTCGGCTCTCACTCTCCATCTCTCTCTATCTACCTCTCTTTCTTGCTCTCACTCTCTCCATCTCTCTCTCTCTCTGGGGCTGATCAGCCACAAAGGAAAACAAAGCAGAGCACAAAGGAGGAAGTCATCAGTGGTGACTGACTGTAATTCCCATTATGAGTAATTCTCTGGATTTTTACATACTTTCTGCTGCTGAGACTCGTTGTGGGGGCGAAAGTGACTAGCGGATCTCTATAGCTTGCAATGTGATACGTCAGAAGAGTGTGAGAGGGTCCTCTAGAGTGGGCGATGTGAACCGAGAGAGTTTGGCACAACATACTGCTCGGTACGGTGGCATAAACCTACACAGATGATCCATAGAAACTAACTCTCTAGAACAGGTGCAAACTGACTCATAAACGATCCTCGGGAATTCATTAAAACAGGTCATAATGGATTCTTATTTTTAGTACATGAAGCATTGGAAGATGTTGATGATCATTTCACTGAAGGGTTTGTGTTGTATGCATACATTTGACCTTTTACTTGTTGCATGGTTTTAATGTCATACCGTGAATACACTGTAGGCCTGAGGACAACATCATTAAGATATTCACCTCCTGTGTATTAGGTTAACTCATATCATGCTTGCAGATCCAAAAGGCACAATCGTTCTCCACATAGATCCGTCATGTTGTTCCAGTTGCATGAACTAGCCGTGATTTTGGCGTAATCCTCTGGATGTCTGAGAAGTCTTTGACTGAACCGTTAAACGATGACACATCAGCCAGAGGTTTAGCCCTCTTATCAATCCCTTTGGTTCCTGTGTGTGTCTGTGTGTTTGTCTGTGTGTATGTGTATGTTTGTGTGTGTTTGTGTGTGTGTGTGTGTGTGTGTGTGTGTGTGTGTGTGTGTGTGTGTGTGTGTGTGTGTGTGTGTGTGTGTGTGTGTGTGTGTGTGCGTGTGCATCCTTTACCTACCTAACATACAACAGAAGGTCACAGTCAAGCTTTTTAGTGACAGTATGCAGGTGAATTTAAATGCAAGGACTTAGATCAGACTTTGGATCTAGCATGGGTGAAGCAACTCCAACTTTTAGGTGCATCAGGGTGAAATGATTGACTACATATTTTTCCTGGATATTATAAGTACTTTATCCAGCCCACTCTGTCAGCTACGAACTCTAATTAACCCAGGATATAGTATCTGCTCCGGCCAACCATTTAACATCAGCTTTTACATGTGTTCTAGTACAACCGGTCTTGCATTAATGGGGGAAGTAAAGCAGTAATCAACTCCTGCAAAGCAATATGAATGGCTGTTTTCATTAGTGGTTTGAATGTAATCACTGGTAGATACAGTTTGACCCTGCTGAGGCAATGCAGAGACACAGCACAATAAGTCATACACCAAAAACACAGAGGTCATACTTTCTCTGTTTTTAGGTACCCTACTTGTTCAACTTATTTTTCCCCTCAGAAGCTAGCGTGACTGTACTTTTAGCCTCTCTCTCTCTCTCTCTCTCTCTCTCTCTCAAAAACAGTCTATTTTCCCACTATTTTCCACTAGGTTGGCTCGGTTCTTCCCACAGTGGCCAGAGAATTACAGTGACATGGCCCTGGTTCTGAGTTCACTAATACACTGAGGACTGTCTGTCTGTTTTCCCCCCTCATTTCCTCTCTCCAGATTTAGATCAATATTTGAGGACTAGGGTGGGGAGGTATGGAGAAGGTCTCTCTCCAGGGAGCACCAGGACAGAATGTACTGTACATCAGACCTGGGTTCAAATAATATTCAAAATCCTGCTTTTAGATGTGTTTGATTTTGCCCAATGTTTCCCAAACTTGGTCCTAGAACCACATGGGCAGAGTTTGCAATTGTGCGATTATTTAATTGTTTCCATTGCACCACATAAACTCAGTCAAGCCCTGATAAAGTATCTGAAATTAATTTAAATAGTACTTGAACCCAGGTCTGCTGTACTGTGCACTATGTTGTGTCCAAGCTAGGCTAGAGGGGCCAGGGGAGCACCAGGGGAGCAGGGGTGGGCTCGGAGTCTAAGACCAGACTGCACAGAGAGTACCAGACAATAAACAAATGTTCCTACTCCAGATCTCCACAACACGGTCTAGGGAGATTTTGTGAATTTAGACAGTATTTGTTCAAGGCCTCTCACGCAAGCATGCATGCACGGACCACAGCAGTATTATATAGTTTCTTCCTCGTCCCTTCAATCCTTGTCTATAGTTCTCTCTCTATATCACCTCATGTGATTTCATTAAATTAATTGTTCCATAGTGCTGTCTTTAAAAAACTAAACAGAGTATGATCATATTGACTCAAATAAACCCATGTAGCGTGGTAGAAAACAAATTACTTTAGTGGAAAAAATTAATTATTTTTCTAAACAGATATTTCATATTAGCACATGGCTAATTAAGCTAATGGTCTTCACAGTAAATGTTTATTTCATCAACAAACGGAAGCATATTTGACATGTTTGTTTTATCAATAATACTTTATATTTCACAGCACATTAGTTTTGTGAATTTTTTAATAGATGTGAAATTAGCTGTACTGTACTGTCTGATTAAAAAGACAGTACAGTACTGTGCAATTATGTGTTGAGGTTGTTTATAGAAACATCAGCGTGTCTGATGTAACACATTATCCTCTTAAGTATTGGACCCTTTTTTTTTTACAAATTTTCACCTAAAATGACATACCCAAATCTAATTGCCTGTAGCTCAGGACCTGAAGCAACAATATGCATATTCCTGATATAATTTGAAAGGAAACACTTTGAAGTTTGTGGAAATGTGAAATTAATGTAGGAGAATATAACACATTAGATCTGGTAAAAGATAAAATATGCATTTTCTATTTTGTTTTTTGTTGCATCATCTTTGAAATGCAAGAGAAAGACCATAGAGTGATGTAGGATTCTAGATGTCATTTAGATGTTTTCCACCAGATGGCAGCAGTGTGTGTGAAAAGTTCAGACTGATCCAGTGAAGAATTACATCACTACACAATATTTTGTATCAAGTCTGCCAGGAGTTTTCCCAAATGTGCTGAACTAAGGGAATTACTATTATTACCCCAAATGATATCATACACACATTTAGCTATTAAAGTATCTCTTCCTGTCATTTACCTGTACAGTTTGTGTAAACATGCAAGTATTCACTTATCTGTAAATATAACTGTATACCTAACTGTACAGCTAATTTAACCATGCAAAATGTTCACTTACCTGTTCATTTACCCAGTCTGTCTATTAAGTAAACTATTATTACCCTCGCTCATATCATACGCATTTTTAGCTACTGAAGTATTTCTCTGCCATCAACCTGTATAGTATAGTTAACCATCCAACATCCACCAATGTATAGTGTACATATTCAGCCAACCACTCATACTATGCAATGTCCTTTTCTAGCTTTTTTTTGCACTCCAGATATCTTGTATTTCTATACTTTTTCATACTGCCGCTCTATGTATCATGTACCGTGTATCTGTCTTTTGTGCACTTTCATTGTGGCATTTTGCACCTGCCCTGTGTTTTTGTTGTAGCTGCTTGACAATGAAATTTCCCCCCCGGGGGATCAATAAAGTACCTATCTATCTATCTATCTATCTATCTATCTATCTATCTATCTATCTATCTATCTATCTATCTATCTATCTATCTATCTATCTATCTATCTATCTATCTATCTATCTATCTATCTATCTATCTATCTATCTATCTATCTATCTATCTATCTATCTATCTATCTATCTATCTAACTGGTTCAAGAACATAACTATAGAGAAACTGCTATGATAAATAATGTAAGCTTGCACATTCCCAGGAATATCATACATGATAGATAATTAGCTTCCCTACAGAAAATACACTAACCTTCAGGTCAAATTGTAGAACCCAGTTCCTACATTTGAATATAAAAATGTATTTTTCAAACACAACTACACTACATTTTATCTCTGGGAACCTCAGGATGACAAATCAAAGCAGGATTACTGAAGTACATTATTTACATTCAGAGGTGAATGTACCAAACCAGTTGCCATGATAAAAGTGTTTTGTTGTTGTGCACTATCCTCAAACAATAGCATGATATTTTTTAGCTGTAATAGCTACTGTAAATTAGACACTGCAGTTGGATTAACAATAATTTAAGCTTTTCTGGCCATATAAGACATGTCTATGTCCCGGAAAGTTGGTTAGTCACATATCGCATATTGAGCAGCAACCGTCCCGGTATAAGGACACCGATCCTGTAGAGGTTTGCTAAAAGGTTCTAAGTTAACTCTATGACAAATGTGAATCTGTCTCTGCAAGAGGAAAGCCCTTGGTACATACAGTAATTGACGTGACGTTTCCTACAGCATCCTCCATCTATAGCCCCAGTGTCTATACTGTAATGTACTGTACTGTGTGAGGGCTTTGCTGTGGGGAGCCCCCTGGCAGAAGGTATGCCTTATGGCTGGTTGAGGAGGGGCTCGCCGAGGCCCTCTGTGGCAGTTGGCCTTCTGTCTGTCTGTCTGTCTGTCTGTCTGTCTGTCAGAGCAGAGTCTGTTGCCTCCTCTGTTCTCTTCTCCTCCCTCTCTCTTCTCCCCCTCTCTCCTCTCCTCCCTCTCTCCTCTCCTCTCCATCTCATCTCTCCTCCCTCCTTTTCTCCCCCTATCCTGCCCTTCTCCTCCCCATCTCCTCTGCCTCTCCTCTCTCTCCTCTCCTCTCCTCTCCTCTAAACAGTGTCCTCGTCCTCTGGTGGGTTACGGACAAGTCACCACAGAATGCCTAATGCACTAACAAATACAATGACACTTAGAGGGTGGGAGCGATTAATCCACTTAGACTTTTGCAGTGTGCATTTCCACGATTACAAGGACGGGTCCAATTCTATTAACCGTGAGATTGTGGTTGTAGCAGGGAGTAGGAGAGGAAGACCGTGGGTGCAGATGGTCGGTTAACATTCTTAACCAGAGGCACAAAGGAAATTCATTTTTATTTAGCTTCCTCTCTCTTACAGGGCATTTGTGTATACTGTAAAATATGCCCACCATTACAATAGTAGATGAAGACAATCTTCTCTCGTGAACATTTTGAAAAATCCTCACTATAGTTACGGTAGTCGCTGGAACTGGCGGTGAATAGGCGTGAGTAGGTGGCATCCGCTCAGCATGAAATGTAACCACATCTTACTTACCATTCAACCATTCAACTGAATCATTCAACTGTACCATTCAACCATTCAATTGTACCATTCAACCATTCGACTGTACCATTCAACCATTCAACTAGACCATTCAACTGTGCCATTCAACCATTCAACTGTACCATTCAACCATTCAACTTAACCATTCAACCCTGCAACTGTACCATTCAACCATTCAACTGTACCATTCAACTATCCTTTAAAGACACTAGAATACATACGGTACTGTAGCTGTTGTCAGGGAGGGGTCACATCACATGGTAAACATTTTCTTTCTAGTAATGCAGAGCAGTGAGCCCAGAAAGTTGTGTATAATGGCTCACATCCTGCATCAACAATGATGAACAGAAAGCAAAAGAAACACACACACACACACAAATGCACGTGTGCACACACACACACACACACACACACACACACACACACACACACCAGTCAGACAGTGTAGGTTTCCAAGGTGATCATAAAAAATGGTTGATAGAATTGATGACATGCCAGGCAGCACAGTGGGGTGTAGTGCATTTTAAACAGACACAATCATCTCAGATTGGCCACTTTGTCATCAGGCAGGAATTTGGTAATTGCTGGAAACTCAACTAAAACAAGTAGAATCAATATGATGAAAGAGGACGTTGAAACAAAGAGAGAATATGCTCTGTTCTGGAGCTACTGGGCTTAATGTGACACTCTGCATGAATAAAGGACTGATCAGCAAGCAGCATGAACACTCAGAGGCTTTGTACCAGGCTACACTTTAACTGTAGCTATTGAATGGTTGCAGCAATGTGTGATGTCAATAGCACAGCAATAAATGGTTTGTGTTCTGAGGGTTGGTTGATTGACTCGCTTGAGTTGCACACGAATGTGTTGATATGAATATGTACAGAATATGTACAATGACACAAGTATTGGTCTCCACAAAGTTTGCTGCTTCAGTGTTCTTAGATCTTTATGTCAGTAGTTACTATGGTACACTGAAATGTAATTACAAGTATTCCATAAGTGTCAAAGGCTTTCATTGACAATGACATTCAGTTTATGCAAAGACTCAATATTTGCAGTGTTGACCCGTCTGCCCTGGCATGCTGTCAATTAACTTCTGGGCCACATCCTGACTGATGGCAGGCCATTCATGCATAATCACTGCTTGAAATTTGTCAGAAGTTGTGGGTTTTTGTTTGTCCACCCGCCTCTTGAGGATCGACCACAAGTTCTCAATGGGATTAAGGTCTGGGCAGTTTCCTGGCCATGGACCCAAAATGTCGATGTTTTGTTCCCCGAGCCACTTAGTTATCACTTTTGCCTTATGGCAAGGTGCTCCATCATGCTGGAAAAGGCATTGGTCGTCACCAAACTGTTCTTGGATGGTTGGGAGAAGTTGCTGTCAGATGATGTGTTGGTACCATTCCTGAGCAAGCTCTGCACTGGTGGTGCCCCGATCCCGCAGCTGAATCAACTTTAGGAGACGGTCCTGGCGAATGCTGGACTTTCTAGGGCGCTCTGACGCCTTCTTCACAACAATTGAACCTCTCTCCTTGAAGTTCTTGATGATCAGATCAATGGTTGATTCAGGTGCAATCTTACCAGCAGCAATATCCTTGCCTGTGAAGCCCTTTTTGTGCAAAGCAATGATGACGGCACATGTTTCCTTGCAGGTAACCATGGTTGACAGAGGAAGAACAATGATTTCAAGCACCACCCTCCTTTTAAAGCTTCCAGTCTGTTATTCTGACTCAATCAGCATGACAGAGTGATCTCCAGCCTTGTCCTCGTCAACACTCTTACCTGTGTTAACGAGACAATCACTGACATGACGGCAGCAGATCCTTTTGTGGCAGGGCTGAAATGCAGTGGAAATGTTTTGGGGGGATTTAGTTCATTTTCATGGCAAAGGACTTTGCAATTAATTGCAATTCATCTGATCACTCTTCATGACATTCTGGAGTATATGCAAATTGCCATCATCAACACTGAGGCAGCAAACTTTGTGGAGACCAATACTTGTGTCATTCTCAAAACTTTTGGCCACGACTGTAAGTATTATAATGTGTGTGTGTGTGTGTGTGTGTGTGTTGTGATTACTCACAGGCTCTGTCGCAATTCAGCAGTGTCTCTGGACGTTCCCAATGATTGAAGACTCTTCTCTAACGTTACAACTGAGATATGGTAGGAACATGTAGCATTGTAAACGTCAAAGATGTGCAAGTGCTTTTAGAGTAATATATCTAAAGTATAACAGAAAAAACACAGACATGCACATGCTTAAGCACACATACACACAGACACACATATTTACAAGACTCACCATTTGCGTTGATCTGGAAAATGTTGGAGGAGGTCTCTTGAAACACGTCTTGCAGCTCTGAGGAGCTGACTTGTGTTGCTTGGGGAAGAAGACATGATTTCAGTTCGATGGAGCATGATACACACACCAATAACAAGCCAGATATTTTAGGTGAAAACGTACAAAAATATAGCCACATAGCTGTTCTATCATGAAATGTGTTACAGTGAATTTGGGGTTTAGCCCTGTCCGGGACTATAATCCGGGTCCAGCGACTATTAACCAAAAACATTAGGTAACTGCTAAATAGCTCTGAGAAGGCGTAGTAGTCATGACAGGTAAAAAAATATATGTATTTTTTTCTAATAGCAGAGAGCAGGAAGTAAATCGCTGTGAGTTCTGAGTGCAGCTGATGGGTTACGTGGGCATGACTATTCTCCCAGATCAGAATGTAACGAAGCGAAAATGGTCTGATCGTTGTCAACTGGGGAAGAGCAAGTGCAGAATACACAGGCCAAGGTCTGACTCCCTCCACTGTCTAATTCTGACCCCCAAAGTGACTGCAATTGTAAAGTTATTTTTTGACATTTTTCTCCAACTACAACCAGTAGTGTTTCGGCAGGTGTGAAAATGACAGTGGGTGGTGGGGGATTACTGGTTGGAAAGGAAAGGTACGGGAAAAGAAAGAGGAAGTCATTTGAATACTGCATATTGTATGAGCATTGTTCCATTAAGGTGGGCTCTATTAACCACAAATAATCAAAGATAGGTTTGCAGTTCACTGAGCCATGTGATAGACACGTCGCAATATTATGAGTAACTAAAATGGACATTTTGCTGTGGAGGAAGAAATATGATTAAGTCATACCCTACATGATAGCGATACATTTTCGATGGCGTCATTTTTCAGTTCAACGACCTTCACCGCCCTTTAATGTGATCTACGAACTCGCGCCTTCGACACACGCTTGTCCACTTCTTCCCATCGTTGTGATAAATGGCGCATGCTCAATATTCATGCTACTTCACATGGAACCATCTCTGTCTGTGTGGAGGAACTCAGAGGGCTATGTCATCCCTCTCCTCTCATCAGTGACCCTGTGTTTCACACTCTGCTGATGGAGGGATAGAGGGAGAGATGGAAGGGTGATACAAGGTCACCCAATGACACGGATGGTCAGTGTGATTTCAGGGAGGACATTGACTACTCTGCACCATTCCACCCACTGACCAGTGGCATTATCTCTCTTCTGTCTGTTCATCCTTGTATGACATCTGAGTTAGTCTTTGTTGGTTTCTGCGAGTATGTGAGTGTTTATGTATGCAGTGTGTGGGTGTAACGTCTCAGACTACACTCGGTTGGGGGCTTAGCTAGTTGGGTTGTAGCGTGTGTGTTAGCGTGTGTGTGAGCGTGTGTGTGCATGCTTATGTGTAGTCAGGTCTGCAATGTGTGTGTGTGTGGATGCCTGACAATGCCTGGTTTGCGGTAGAATTAGTTGAGTGTGTGTCAGACAGATATCGTGGCAGGCTCACCCATCAACTGCAGACTGCTGTGTTATGTAAACACCCCCCTGCTGGTGGGGAAGTGGTAGCACGACGGGATCACTTCTAAACCTTTTATCTTCCACCACCTGGATCCAGCCCCACTCCCTCTTCACACACAGACACACACAGACACACACACACACACACACACACACACACACACACACAGATAACCTACACACGCTCACATCAGCATGATCTACTTCAAAACAGCACTCCAATATGAAAAGATATGCAAATACAGTACATTGGGAAAGTATTCAGACCTCTTGACTTTTTACACATTTTGTTACGTTACAGCCTTATTCTAAAATGGATTTTTTAAAAAAGAATCCTCAGCAATCTACACATAATATACCCCATAATGACAAAGCAAAAACAGGTTTTTAGAATATACAGTGGGGAGAACAAGTATTTGATACACTGCCGATTTTGCAGGTTTTCCTACTTCCAAAGCATGTAGAGGTCTGTAATTTTTATCATAGGTACACTTCAACTGTGAGAGACGGAATCTAAAACAAAAATCCAGAAAATCACATTGTATGATTTTTAAATAATTAATTTGCATTTTATTGCATGACATAAGTATTTGATCACCTACCAACCAGTAAGAATTCCGGCTCTCACAGACCTGTTAGTTTTCCTTTAAGAAGCCCTCCTGTTCTCCACTCATTACCTATATTAACTGCACCTGTTTGAAGTCGTTACCTGTATAAAAGACACCTGTCCACACACTCAATCAAACAGACTCCAACCTCTCCACAATGGCCAAGACCAGAGAGCTGTGTAAGGACATCAGGGATAAAATTGTAGACCTGCACAAGGCTGGGATGGGCTACAGGACAATAGGCAAGCAGCTTGGTGAGAAGGCAACAACTGTTGGTGCAATTATTAGAAAATGGAAGAAGTTCAAGATGACGGTCAATCTCCCTCGGTCTGGGGCACCATGCAAGATCTCACCTCGTGGGGCATCAATGATCATGAGGAAGGTGAAGGATCAGCCCAGAACTACACGGCAGGACCTGGTCAATGACCTGAAGAGAGCTGGGACCACAGTCTCAAAGAAAACCATTAGTAACACACTACGCCGTCATGGATTAAAATCCTGCAGCGCACGCAAGGTCCCCCTGCTCAAGCCAGCGCATGTCCAGGCCCGTCTGAAGTTTGCCAATGACCATCTGGAAGAACCAGAGGAGGAATGGGAGAAGGTCATGTGGTCTGATGAGACAAAAATAGAGCTTTTTGGTCTAAACTTCACTCGCCGTGTTTGGAGGAAGAAGAAGGATGAGTACAACCCCAAGAACACCATCCCAACCGTGAAGCATGGAGGTGGAAACATCATTCTTTGGGGATGCTTTTCTGCAAAGGGGACATGACGACTGCACCGTATTGAGGGGAGGATGGATGGGGCCATGTATTGCGAGATCTTGGCCAACAACCTCCTTCCCTCAGTAAGAGCATTGAAGATGGGTTGTGGCTGGGTCTTCCAGCATGACAACGACCCGAAACACACAGCCAGGGCAACTAAGGAGTGGCTCCGTAAGAAGCATCTCAAGGTCCTGGAGTGGCCTAGCCAGTCTCCAGACCTGAACCCAATAGAAAATCTTTGGAGGGAGCTGAAAGTCCGTATTGCCCAGTGACAGCCCCGAAACCTGAAGGATCTGGAGAAGGTCTGTATGGAGGAGTGGGCCAAAATCCCTGCTGCAGTGTGTGCAAACCTGGTCAAGAACTACAGGAAATGTATGATCTCTGTAATTGCAAACAAAGGTTTCTGTACCAAATATTAAGTTCTGCTTTTCTGATGTATCAAATACTTATGTCATGCAATAAAATGCAAATGAATTACTTAAAAATCATACAATGTGATTTTCTGGATTTTTGTTTTAGATTCCATCACTCACAGTTGAAGAGTACCTATGATACAAATTACAGACTTCTACATGCTTTGTAAGTGGAAAAACCTGCAAAATCTGCAGTGTATCAAATACTTGTTCTCCCCACTGTACATTAGAAATGTATAAAAAATATAAAACAGAAATACTTTATTTACATAAGCAATAACTATTTAGACCCTTTGCTATGAGACTCGAAATTGAGCTCAGGTGCATCACGTCTTGATTTCTACAACTTGATTGGAGTCCACCTGTGGTAAATTCAATAGACTGGCCATAATGTGGAAAGGCACACACCTGTCTATAAGGTCCCACAGTTGACAGTGCATGTCTGAATAAAAACCAAGCCATGAGGTCGAAGGAATTGTCCGTAGAGCTCAGAGACAGGATTGTGTCGAGGCACAGATCTGGGAAAGGGTACCAACACCTTTCTGCAGTATTGAAGGTCCCCAAGAACACAGTGGCCTCAGTCATTCTTAAATAGAAGAAGCTTGGAACCACCAAGACTCTTCATAGAGCTGGCCGCCCGGCCAAACTGAGCAATCGGGGGAGAAGGGCCTTGGTCAGGGAGGTGACCAAGAACCCGATGGTCACTCTGACAGAGCTCTAGAGTTCCTCTGTGGAGATGGGAGAATATTCCAGAAGGGCAACCATCTCTGCAGCCCTCCAACAATCAGGCCTTTATGGTAGAGTGGCCGGGCGGAAGCCACTCCTCATTAAAAGGCACATGACTGCCCACTTGGAGTTTACCAAAAGGCACCTAAAGGACTCTCAGTCCATGAGAAACAAGATTCTCTGGTCTGATGAAACCAAGATTGAACTCTTTGCCCTGAATGCCAAGTGTCACATCTGGAGGAAACCAGGCACCATCCCTACGGTGAAGCATGAAGATGGCAGCATCATGCTGTGTGGATGTTTTTCAGTGTCAGAGACTGGGAGACTAGTCAGGATCGAAGGAAAGATGAACGGAGAAAAGTACAGAGTGCTGAGTAAAGGGTTTGAATACTTATGTAATGTGATATTTCAATTTTTATTTTCTTTATACATTTGCAAAACTTCTCAAAAGCTGTTTTTGCTTTGTCATTATGAAGTATTGTGTGTAGATTGTTGAGGGGAAAAAAACAATTTAATCCATTTTAGAAAAAGGCTGTAACCTAACAAAATTTGGAAAAAGTGAAGGGGTTTGAATACTTTTAAAATGCACTGTATACCAACTGTAAGTCATGAATGCACTGTATACCAACTTTAAGTCATGAATGCACTGTAGACCAACTTATAGTCATGAATGCACTGTATACCAACTTGAAGTCATGAATGCACTGTAGACCAACTTATAGTCATGAATGCACTGTAGACCAACTTGAAGTCATGAATGCACTGTAAACCAACTTTAAGTCATGAATGCACTGTAAACCAACTTTAAGTTATGAATGCACTGTATACCAACTTGAAGTCATGAATGCACTGTAAACCAACTTTAAGTCATGAATGCACTGTAGACCAACTTGAAGTCATGAATGCACTGTATACCAACTTTAAGTCATGTGTAAACTCTCTCCTTCATTATCGCTCTATTTCCCTATCACACACACACACACACACACACACACACACACACACAACAACAACGACTAGTGGAGGGTATCTGACACAGTCATTACTCTAGTGTCCCCATGTCCCCGCAAGGGGGTCTTGGACTCCTGGCTACTACACTGGACAGAGTCCTGGCTCTCTGCCTGACAGGCTGGCACAGAAAGAACAAGGGATGGATGGAGGTGGAAAGCGGAAGGGAATGGAGAGGAGAGAATAGAGAAGGGTAGAAAGACAAAGATAGGGATAGAAAGGTAGCCAGGTCAGGGAGAAATGTTAGATATGCATTTAAACATGTTTAATGTGTTTAAATGGGCCTGTTTTCTTCCTCTGTCTCCTATATCCCCCTACAGTGCTTTGAAAATGGTCTGAAACTATAATCAGGTCATAATGTCTAGCAGATCTACATCCAACTGCATCACTCAGCACAATCTCCATAAAGAGAGTGTAAAGGGAAGTGATTCAAATCTGTCTTCACACTGTGGTACCACAGGTTGAGAAATGCTGAACAACCGATACAGAAGCTGCTGATTTCTCCCTACACACACGCAAACACGCCAAACACACACAGTGCAACAGTGATGAATGAAAACCTCAGCAACACGCGAGAGACAAATTAGCATCCTGGCCTTTGCAGAGTCGCTTGTCGATACGGCAAATGCTCTATCTGCAACGCGTTCAATTATGCTCTCAAATCAGAGAGCAACTTAATCAAAATCTCCCATCTCATTACCTTCGAGGTCAGCAACGGTCGTTCCACTGTGGAAACTCATCCTAAAACAGGGCCAGACTGGGCATAGACCCACTGCAGAGGAAAAATAACTTTTTCTCCTTTTTAGCTTCATCCAAGTCCCAGAGGATGGTAGCTTCCAACTTCTAAACACTATTTCAGTATGGGATGCCTTTTTACACTTACACAAACAGTTTTGTTGGTGACAAAAAGCACGCCAGTTCTTGATTCTAGCTATCTAACCTAGGTCAGGTAATTCTCAGACAATTTTCACATGCTCATGTTACCTCCCAAATCTAACTTGGTTTTTAGTCTACTTTAAATTCAACACTTGAACAGTCACACTACGTAACTACACACAGACCATGTTGGGTTGCCATAAAACATGTTAGCGCCTAGCCTACTTAGACTGCAGTTGCTATAACAAAGTTCATGCTAGGTTTATTCTGGTGCATGTTGTGAGCAGGCCTGGAGATACCTGGAGTGACAAGCCAACAAAAACACATAATAATCATTAAAGACTCACACATAGTTTCAACATACAGCGGGTGAAATAAGTATTGAACACATCACCATTTTTCTCAGTAAATATATTTCCAAAGGTGCTATTGACATGACATTTTCAGCAGATGTTGGTAACAACCCAAGTAATCCATTCATACAAAGAAACCAAAACAAATAAGTTCAGAAATTAAGTTGTGTAATAATGTGAAATGACACAGGGAAAGAGGTATTGAACACACTTACTGATATTTATTTAATACTGTGTACAAAAGCTTTTGTTGGTAATGACAGCTTCAAGACGCCTCCTGTATGGAGAAACTAGTCGCATGCATTGCTCTGGTGTGATTTTGGCCCATTCTTCCACACAAAAAGTCTTCAAATCTTGAAGGTTCCGTAGGCCTCTTCTATGAATCTTGATCTTCAGTTCTTTCCATAGATTTTCAATGGGATTTAAGTCAGGTGATTGGCTGGGCCATTCTAGCAGCTTTATTTTCTTTCTTTGAAACCAATTGAGAGTTTCCTTGGCTGTGTGTTTGGGATCATTGTCTTGCTGAAATGTCCACCCTCGTTTCATCTTCATCATCCTGGTAGATGGCAGCAGATTTTTGTCAAGAATGTCTCGGTAAATTTGCCCATTCATCCTTCCTTCAATTATGTGAAGTTTTCCAGTACCATTTGCTGAAAAGCAACCCCACACCATGATGTTCCCACCTCCAAACTTCACTGTTGGTATGGTGTTTTTAGGGTGATGTGCAGTGCCATTTCTCCTCCAAACATGGTGTGTATTATGACATCCAAACAGTTCAATGTTGCTCTCATCTGACCACACTATATTCTCCCAGTATTTCACTGGCTTTTCCAAATGTTGTGCAGCAAACTTTAAACAAGCTTCAACATGCTTTTTTTCAGCAATGGAGTCTTGTGTGGTGAGCATGCATACAGGCCATGGCGGTGGAGTGCATTACTTACTGTTTTCTTTGAGACAACAGTACCTGCTAATTGCAGG
Organism: Thymallus thymallus; assembly: GCA_023634145.1. Lineage (NCBI taxonomy): Eukaryota > Metazoa > Chordata > Actinopteri > Salmoniformes > Salmonidae > Thymallus > Thymallus thymallus. The sequence goes on along the minus strand of CM042380.1, from coordinate 10,156,839 downwards.
TCTTTTTGAAGCTCTCCACAAGTGGTCCTCGGCTCTTGGACAACTCTTCTGATTATTCTTTTCACTCCTCTGTCAGAAATCTTGCGAGGAGCACCTGGTCGAGGCAAATTTATGGTGAAATGATTGTCTTTCCACTTCCGCATTATGGCCCCAACAGTGCTCACTGGAACATTCAGAAGCTTAGAAATGCGCCTATAACCAATGCCATCATTATGTTTTGCAACAATTAGGTTGCAAAGGTCTTGAGACAGCTCTTTGCTTTTACCCATCATGAGATGTGTCTTGTGTGACACCTTGGCAAAGAGAGACCTTTTTGTAGGCCATCAGTTGGGACTGAACCAGCTGATATTAATTTGCACTGACAGGGGGCTGGATTGCTTTTTAATTACTGATAGTTTTCAGCTGTTGTCTTGGCTTTCCATGCCTTTTTTCACCTCCCTTTCTTCATGTGTTCAATACCTTTTCCCTGTGTCATTTCACATTATTTCACATAACTTAATTTCTGGATGTATTTGTTTTGGTTTCTTTGTATGTATGGATTACTTGGGTTGTTACCAACATCTGGTGAAAATGTCATGTCAATACCACCTTTGGAAATATATTTACTGAGAACAATGGTGACATGTTCAAT